>JANHMN010000017.1:56904644-56929377 GCA_030674055.1 Rhabdomys pumilio
TGCCTGCCTGCCTGCCTGCCTGCCTGCCTGCTGCCTGCCTGCCTGCCAGGCTTCATTCAGTGACACTTATGGACTACAACCCTCAGGAACCATGAGCCCCTAAAGAAGCATGTGTCTCTGGAGGCCAGAGGTTGACATCAGATATCTCTGCCCATCATTCTGCACTTTCCTCTCTGAGGCAGAGTACCAAGCATATGGATGATCCATGAACTTATGGGTCTTCCTTGCACAGGGGAGGTCAGCCTACACTCAACTCCACTTCCCTGGACTCCAAATACACACCAGGAAACTCCCAGGTAATCTCTGCAGTGGGTCCCATTCTTGCATTCTGCACATGGCACATACTGCTTCTCTCCTTCCCAGGTTGCTGCCGTCACCCATGTGCCCCCTACACCCTCACCCAGTTCAGCCACATTCAGAAACGCAGCTTTCAGAGACACACACCCACAGACCCCACCCCGGCCTGGAGAGACAGTGTCCGTTCAGGCAGGAGCCCCACACAACCTCATCCCTCCCTGCTCACGACACTTCACCCACCACACTGATCCTACCTTCTCTCCCTGCTCCTCACCGATGCCACCTCCCTATCCCAGCTAAGCATCCAAAACCCAAGTTATTAGCCACTTAGGACCGACACTTCTGCAGCCTGGGATGTCGCCACTTAGAACTTTTGTATCAGAATGATGTGCTGAGCACAGCAGGTGGCTCACAACTGCCTGCATCTCAAGCTCCAAGGCATCTGACAGCCTCTTTGAGGGCATGGCACATGTGGCATTTACACACACACACACACACTCATACACACACACACACACACACACACACACATACAACATCATCCTTGGCTATAAAGTGGGTTCAAGGCCAGCCTGGGTTACATAAGACTCTGTCTCAAATAAAAGCTTCAGCCCTGTCAACACAGACAGGAACATTAAAGGAATTTGCAACTATTCCCAACTAACAGGAACACATCCATTCCTTGCGGCAGACTATGCCTCAGTTGCACACTCACTGCCTCCGCTCTTACAGCTGTGCTCAGAGCTTTGAGTGTTTTTGAGTGTCTTCTTTCTAGAGACCCTTCCAAGCACCATCACAGGCTCTATATCACAGAAGGGAGAGTGAGGCTCTGGGGAGAGCAGGACAGCCCAAGCAGTGTCCCTTTGGAGGTCTGAATGAGAATGGCCATCATTGGCTCATGTATCTGAATGCTTGATCCAAACTTAGTGGCACTGTTTGGGAAGGATTTGGAGATGTGCTCACGTGGAACAGAGGTGTCCCTCTTAGAGCTTTCAAAAGCCCACACCATTCCCAATTAGATTCACCCCACCCCATCTCTGCCTTGTGCCCAAGAATCACATGTAATCTCTCAGCTGCTGCTTCAACACCATGTCTGCCTGCTTGCCTGCTGCCGTTCACTCCGTGAGAGCCCTGGACTACAATCCCCAGGAACCATGAGCCCCTAAATTACATGCTTCCTTTTATAAGATGCCTTGGTCATGAAGCTTTGTCATTGCAATAGAAAAGTAGCTAAGACGACCAGGGACAGGACCTGTGGTCCCTTCAGCCCTCAAATACAAGGCCCAGGACACAGTGGCTCATGGTTGTGTATCTTCCATGAACTCAGGGTTGAATCCCTTCCTGAGGGACTCTCTAAAGCCCTCACTCACTTCTTCATCTGAAAATACAAGAATAACCAGCCCTGCCTTGGAAGAGTTATTAGGAAGACCTACCACAGTCACACAGTACCATGCGTTACCTGAACCTTGCCTGTGAGTGTAGGTTGTTTTTTTTTTTTTTTTCTTGGCTGGGAAAAGAATCCAAGACAACCCATAAGCCAGGGGAGGGTTCCAGCACTGAGCTACAGTGCCCAGCTCAAAGTCCCTGTTTTTCGTCCTGGGTCTTGTCTCCTGTCTGAAATGGATGGGCACAGACTTTGCTTAACACTCATGGGCTGCAGCCCTCTCAAGGGCATTTGTAGTGATTCTTCGGGCTGCCTTCTTTACAGGTATGTCCACCTCCCTGTCTCTCCCGGTCTCTGTTGTCACACAGACGCTGCTTGGAACACCATACGCTTGCAGACATAAGAACAAAATAAGAAAGCGAGGGCTTACTGTTCCCTGCAGAACTGCCTCAATCAAAGTCTGCAGCCCCTCTGATCTCATTTTCGGTACCACCGTCACCTCTTTTGGGGTAGAGACAAAGCCAAAGAGAAGAGATATGTGATTTGCCCAAAACCACAGGGCACACAGTGACTCAAACCCAGCTCTATGTGGATGCCCGGTGCCAATGTTTCCTTTCACGGTCAGGATTTTCCCCATCTTTCTGCTAAAAACCTCAACATGAGCCATCGAGATGGCTCAGTGGGTAAGGGTGCTTGCTGCCAAGCCTGACCACCTGAATTCCATCACTGAGACCCATGTGGTAGGTAGACAGTTGTCCTCTGACTGTTATATAATTCTGTGCCACACACAAAACAATAAATATGAGTATTAAGTTAAACAAACTGCAATGTCTAACAGTCACAATTTCACTGAAAAGGACATTAATTAAACAATACTTAAATTAAAACTTCACTGTAAAGAACTTGAAAAAAATAAACATTTTGGAGATAGATGAGCTAGACTCAAAGTCTATAACCCAATGAACAGTGATTCACAGTTGGTAGTGCGAGCAGGCTCTGGGCTTTTCCAGATTCTCCTCAGTGAGTCTACCTGGTAAAAGGAGCAGACATGGCAAGCCTGTCTAAGTGAGTCCTCCCCGTATACAGAGGTTGGGTCTGCCGTTCTACCCAGTTATCCTAATGTTACCTAATTCCACAAACTTAGACAATTTATGTGTTGTTTTCTGCAACAAGTTACTCTTTTCCTCTTCAGGACTGTCTCATGGGGACTTACTCCCCCAAAAGCAAAAATACCGATCAAGGGGTACAAACACTGCCCTGATTCTTGTGTCCAAGGTTATGACGCTCTCCTGAAAAACCAGCTCCACACCTCAGCCACTGAGGAGGTACCCAATTTTCTTTTCCTAAAACTGACCCAGGCTAGACCCACACTTTTATTTCCGGCATTCCAGCAGACAGATCTCCATGAGTTCAAGACCAGCCTGGCCTAGATATCAAGTTCCAGGATAGCCAAGGCTATATATAAACACCCTGCCTCAATAAAATAATAATAATAAATTTCCCCAATTACAGCTAACATTATAAGCCCAATGAAACACTACTGAGTTTGTGGAACTGTTATCTTCCACCTGCCTCTGCCTCCCAAGTGCTGGGATTAAAGGTGTACGCCACCACCGCCCAGCTTACTTACTTATTTTCAATATAGTCTTTCTATATAAGCCTGGCCTGGAAGTCAATATGTAGACCCGGAGAGCCTCAAATTCAGAGATCCACCTGCCTCTGCCTCTCAAGTGCTGCCATCAAGGGCATGCACCACCACGTCTGCTATTAAGGATTTTTATAGCATTCAAACACAAGTGTTCTTTACACCAAGGGTAAATATTCTGTGAGCTTTCAGAGTTTTAAAAACAAACTTCTCCATGCATCTAGAACTTGGGATCTTTGGCATAATGACACCATTTTGTCTGAACTGTCACCAGCTTTGCCCCAAGAACCATTTGTTTCAAGGTCACCTCTTTCCTTATTGTTGGTCTCCAATTCTGTCGTCTACAAATGTCCCCCCTTTCCCCTTCATGTATTAGTTAGCGTAGACATTTCCCACTGGCCTGTTCTGTCCTAATATGGTATAGCTCTAACGCCTCTGCTCAGCTGTCCAGTCGGCTTCAAGGACCCCGCTGCTTTCAAAGGACCTTCTGGGCTTGCTGACACCAACTGTCCCTGGTCCTCATAGCTGCAGCTTTCCAGGTTTCACGATGGCTCTCAGTGGCATTTCACTGTCAGGTCATGAGAGCGAAGCATCAACTGGAGATCCTTTAACTTCTGCACACGCAACCAGAGGGCAGCTTGTCACATTCTTGGAATAGAAATCGTGTCATTTGTAAACAGCCGTATTTTTGTCTCTTCCTTCCCTATGCCAATCCCTGGGCTCTTTTTTTTTTTTTTTTTTTCCTTTCTGTTTTGTTCCTATATTGTCATGGCAAGCCTCTGTTAGACTCTGTTAAACAAGAGTTTAGATAACAGGCTTTGGGCTCAGTTCTGTTTCCTAGAAGCAGCCACTGTGGAAGGCTTGCGCCCTGCTCCTTGCACAGACCCTTCCCTCGTGTATAGGAGAAGATTCTCTAGCATACCTATTTTAATTTTATGATACTTAATACTACATATATCGTGATATTTTCAGGATTTTTTTGTATCTATTGAAGACAAAAGTCATCCATTCATCAAACTTTGGGTGAGTGTAAGTCACATATCAGATACTTTCTACTGACACTAGTCTGTGGTGATTTGAACTTATCTCCCTGGGATAAGCTTTCTTTAGTAATTTCTCAAGACTTTAATTTTTTTTTAATTTAATTTTATTTTGTTGTTTGGTTCTGGGACAGAGTCTAAACTCCACAGGAAACCGAGGATAACCTTGAACTTCTGATTCTTCTGCCTACACCCACCAGGTGCTGAGACTGCAGGCATGGTCTACCATGCGGGTTTATGCAATACTGGGATAAAACCCAAAGCTCCATGCATGCTAGACAAATACTCTACCAACTAAGCTACATCCCCAGCCTTATTTTTCACTCGGGAAAGGGAGCATGACGCATGTAGCCCAGGCTGGCCTAGAACTGATCTCTCAGTCCTGCCATCCACGTGCTTGGGAGGCAGGTGCTCAATACCACATCCAGCTCTAAGGCTTGATCTTCACCAAAAAGCCATTTAAGACTTGTCTCAGTCGGTCAGTTGATCTTTTTGATCTTTCTTCTCTTTTTCAAAGAACTTGTTAGGTGACTTAAAATTTGCATAAAATAACTATTGAAAAATGAACTTCAAATGTCACCTCTTCTGGGAAGGTCTCCCAACTCCCACCTTTATGAAGTAGACATCACGGCTTCTTCCCGAGGGTTTTAAGATAACCACATGACCATGTACCCGAATCCCTGAATCCCACAAGATTCGATGGTGCCCTGAAGAATGGCAGGGATATATCACCACGGCCAGTGGCTAGTAGTCACTCAATAAACATTTCCTGAATCTGTCAGATCATCCTTTCATCCATTTCTTTAGCTCACAGAGAATTTTTGAGGCTGTTTGTACATGAAATTAGTGTGCAATTTTCTTCTGACCTAGGTCTAAGCTTAAACAGAGGATCTAAGCAGTGGCGTGAGCAGATGCTCTGCCGAGCGAAGGTGTCCAATCATGAGATAGGGAGAATGGTTTTAGAAAAGAGGCAGTGCAGGATGAATGGTCTCAGTAATCGTCCCAAACCAGCACAGGGTAAAGGCATCATCTGTCAAAACAGGACCACAGCCTAGTGGAGCAAGGCTCCTAACCCACTGGTTATCAGCATGTATGCTGTGCAAACCAGTCTCCAAAGGCAGCCTACTGTTCCATCTACACACATAAAGAACCTGAGGTGCAGCTGGGATAAATAATTTACCCAAGAGTCAGCACCAGCAAGTGGATGGGCTAGCATTCAAACAAAGGCCCTCCTACCACACCCCTATATCCACACAGTGGGCCGGCAAGAGGCTTAGGTCCCAAGTCAGGACCTGGGTACCCAACATCTTAGCAGAACTGGAAGCCACGCAGTGCCTCTTAGTAGAACCAAAACTCAGAGAAGGAGATGGGACACAGAACAAAGCGGGAGGCTCTGCTTTGTCCGAGCCAGGGCAGCAACATCTCGGGCCAGGATCCCAGCCGGAAAGAATCACAGTCTCCGCTTCCTCAGACTAGACTGCTGGGGCTGAGGGTCAGGCTGAGCTACAGGAAGTAATTGCAAGGCTGTCCACACCCTAGAAGTCACAGGCGGGGTCTGGGCAGCGAGACCTCTCAAACCTACATACAGACCCTCAGGCAGATCAGCATCTAAGAAGCAGGCCTCTCACCAGACAAGCTACATATATACATACATACATACATACATACATACGTACAGATTCATTCCAAAACCTGCTTCCTTCCTCATGATCAGCTTTCTGAGAGCTAGTCTTGGGCAGGTGTGATCTAATATATTCCTTCTTAATTCAATGCCCTAACAAATTCAACAGATTGATTTTAGTCATCTGAATCAGGATGCCACATAGCCTAGACTGGTCTCAAACTGGCTGTATAACCAAAAGTGAGTTTTAACTCTTGATCCTTTTGCCTCTGTCTTCCAAGTGCTGGGCTTACAGACAGGATCGTCTCAGGAATATGATTCAGGCCTGGGGATTGATTGGTTCTTTGCTGTGTATGCATGAGGATCCGAGTTCAAGATCCCCGGCACCACATAAATACCGAAATGCCTTGTGGGCATGGCAGCCTTCTTGTAATCCCAGGGCGAAGGAAGGTAGAACAATCAAAATCAGAATCAAGGGATTCCCTTGAGCAAGCCAAGTAGCTATACTAGGCAGATCGATGAGTTCCGGGTTCAAGTGAGAGACCCTGCCTGGGTATAGAAGGAGGAGAGCCATCCAGGAAGACATCGAGCTTCAGCCTCCATGTTCAGGCACAAACCTTCACACTCATGGGAACACACACACACACACACACACACATACACCTTAATTAACGAAATGCATACTGAGATCCAGTTCACACAACTATCCAAAACAAAACAAAGAAAAAGCACCAACTCTTTGCATGTGTGCAATGTACACCACTGTTTTTCCTTCACTGCATCTACTATCTGATACATTGCTTTATTGGCCCTTTGATGGTTCAGGGGTCCAGCTTTTATCAGCCCTTCTCTCAGGGGTGGATACTTATGTTGCCATCTTTCACTTTACAGGATTACAGCAACACCCCCGAACACTGCATGTGCAGGAGAATTTTCCTCCAGGGCAAGGCACCTCAGACCGGAGTGGTTGGGTACTAGGATGTAGGCGTTTATAATCTGGATAAATAGCAGTTTATAATCTGGATAAATAGCATGGTTCCCTTGCCACACGATGATACACATTGGCTCTCGCTGGCAATGTCTAAAATGACTTTTTATCAAATCAGTGTGCTATCAAGTGTTTCATCTTTTCTGATCTGATAGGTTATGGCCGAGTACCCTCCCGTTGGGTAGCTCAGACCAAGTTTGTGCACATCTGAATCCTGAAGAAACTTTTACACAGTTTTCCCTGCAGATGTGTGTGTTCATGTCCTTCATTTAATTTTCAGAAAGATTAGTGACACTTTTATTTATTTCCAGGAGTTGGGGGAGGAGCTCCTTCTAGATAAATAGTAATTTTTTTTCTCAGACTATCATCTTTTGATTTTATTTGGAGTAGCCCCCCCCCCAACCCTCCATGCAGGGCTCATTTTCAGGATTAAAAAAATCTACTGGTCTTTTATGACTTGTATCCAGTTTCAAATTTAAGAAGGTATTTCTAAGATGATAGAACATTTTTCTGATTTTTTTTTTCTTTCTGAGACAGGATTTTTCTGTGTAGCCCTATCTGTCCTGGAATTCTGTAGACCAGACTGGCTTAGAGCTCAGAGAAGCCCCTGGCCCTGGCCCTGCCCCTTGCATGCTGAGATTAAAGGCTTGCGTTACCACTGCCTCGATGGCTTTTGTTTGTTTTTTTGTTTTTTTGTTTGTTTGTTTTGTTTTGTGGGTTTGATGTTGTTATTCTGTTGTTTTTTAAGACAAGGTCTTGTGTAGCTCAGGCTAGACTGAATGTTGCTACATAGCCAAGGATGATCAAAGAAGTTTGTCTCCATTTCCTGAGTGCTGTGATCTCCCAGGCTTGAGCCACCACATGGTTTATGTAGTGCTGGGGTTTCATTCATGGGAGGCAGCGCTCCCCCAACTGAGCTACATCTCTGGTTTCTTCATGGGACTTTAATGAGGCACCTCCTGTTTGCTCCCTCAGTACTAAGCAAAACTTTGGCTACTGGTCTGACAAAAATCTACCTTTCCCTGTTCAGGAAGCGCCTAATTATTCCCATAAGAGTTTTTATTGGAAACAGATGTTTAATTTTTTATCAACTATTTCCGTATCTTATTTTTTTCCTCAGATCCTGTAATATAACAAATGCTTATTCCTAGAAACCCTAACACGATCCTATGCAGACTTTCCCATCCAGAAGCCCACGTGACCCTGTGTCTCCCTCTCTGGGCAGCTGGCTTCTGTCCGTTTGTTACATTGTTAGGATTTTGCATCCCAGCCTACAAAACAGAAATCACCCTATAGTGAAGCATTCACACACTCTTCTGTCACATATCGCTATGCTGCCTTCAAACAAAGTACGTAAGTGTCCCCTCTCCGTTCTGGGACAATTTGATTGGAAGCAACATCACCTGCACCTTTAATGTCCTCTGCTCCTGGGACTATTTAAAGGAATAGCTCCTCGAGTTTCTCTACATCTTCCACAGTAATTGGTCTGTTTATATTGTGTTCTATTTCGGTATCGTTTTTAAAATTAAAGAACACATACTTTCATAATTCATAAATAATTTCTAAACACAGCAAAGGATTCCTCCAGGCTCACTCGAAGAAACAAATTACAGCCTCCACCTCAGCCAGACCTTACTAGGACAACACCAATCAGCCTGGCTCCCGAATTCTGCGTCCCTGTTCCCCACCCCGCTTAGGGCCTCTCCCCGCCCTCTCTTTTACCATGAAATTCACATGAAAAGAGGAGGGGGAGTTTACAACAAACCAGAAACACACTCTAAAGAAACATGGGGCCCAGCATCGCCATGCAGAACACGCTGGCTGGCTTTGTGTCATCTTGCACAAGCTAGAGTCGTTTGGGAAAGAGAACCACCATTGAGAAAACGGCCCACCAGACCGGCCTGTGGGTAAGCCTGTGGTGCACTTTCTTGATTGATGACTGATGTGGGAGGGACCAGCTCACTGTGGGCGGAGCCACCCCTGGGCTGGCCTCCTGTGCTATAAAACGCAGGCTGAGCAAGCCATGAGAGCAAGCCAATAGGAATCACTCCTCCGTGGGTCTACATCAGTTCCTGGCTCCAGGTTCCTGCCTTGACTTCCCTTCAAGGGAGACTGTCATCAATAAACAAACAAACCTGCCTCAGGCACCAAGAAAGGAAAGCACATGGGCCCTCATTTTCTCTCCCATTCTTAGCTGCCTAAACCCTTCCAGCTCCAGAGAGGCCTTTCCAGTTGCTTCTAGGCCTCCTTCATCTAATGTGTGTGTACATGTGTGTGTCTGTATGTATCTGTGAATATGTGTCTGTATCCACGTGTCTGTGCTTGTCTATGTGTGTGCATGTGTGTGCATGTGTCTCTCTGTGTGTTTTTGCATGTGTGTATGTCTCTCTGTGTGTGTCTGTGTGTGTCTATGCATGTGTGTATGTCTCCGTGTGTGTCTGCGCATGTGTGTGTCTCTGTGTATGTATCTGTGCATATGTGTATGTGTCTGTACATGTGTGTATGAGAGAGACTATGAGCATACATGGGCTACAGTGTACGCATGGAGGTCAGAGAACAGCTTTGAGGAGTCCTACTCAAACAGATACACATGCTCAAATACACAGGACAGAGGGACATACAGGTGTTTGCTCACCATGCGCCTTCCAGAGGTAAGATGCCTGGTCTCAAGAAGATGGAGGACCCGTCCACCAGGAAACAAGTCCAGAATACCCCAGGCTACACAGAGCACGGAGAAGCATTTCCAACACAAAGTGCCCACAGTCAGGGAACGCCATGCCGAGGTCCTTCTAGTCAGGGGGAACAGCCAGTATTGAAGACTGCATCTGCCTGGTTAGAGAAGGAAAGGCTCCAGACAAGCCTGTTATACGTGCACTCTGGAGCCAGAGCAAGGAGTATGGAGGCCACACAGACAGCAGGCAGTGGGAACCACTGTGGGCTCCTGTACAGGAAGGAACAGGAAGAAAGTGGTAATTTGGTCACACTCCCTACACCCTATGATGCCAGGCTTGTATTCAAAGAAATGACTAGCTATGCCAAGAACTTGGGTGAGCTAGGGGTGCGTAAAACCACAGCCCTGGGCTGTTGCCACTAAGTGAACTGCAAACAACACACACACACACACACACACACACACACACACAAAGCTTTAATGACAGGCTACAGACAGGAATCACACAGTTGTCTTTGTGTTACACAACCAAAACCACACATCCTTTAAACCACACACAACTACAGGGGCCGTCTGTGCTGGCCCTGTGTTTCTCCATGTTAAAGTGCTCTAGACGAATCTGTCAGAGGCGGATTCTGGCTCTGGGAGACGGTTCAGTCCATAAAGCACTTGTGTAAACCTGAAGACCCGACTTCAATTCTCCAAAAGCCCATACAAAGAAGTCTGGGGCCACAGCACTCACAGGCATTCTCACCAAAGAGGAAGCCGGACCAGAGGATTCCTGAGGCCAGATGAGTTGTTGAGCTCAGATTCAGTGAGACACCATGTCTTAAAAACTAAGGCAGAGAGTGGCTGAAGAAGACGCCCAGCGTTGACTGGCCTCTGGCTTCTACACATGTGCGCACAGGCACACACAGAGAGGAAAGTTCAGAGTAGGCTATTGTGGGTGGGGACTCAGGCTCTGCATTCCTTTCTAAACACCTCCTTGTCATACCACTCCGGGATGGCAAAGGGCTACATGAATCTGAGACTGTGATGGCCCCATAGGGTATGAACTGAGAGAAGACTAGAGGCTGTCAGATGCACGGTGTTGGGGCAAGTGTGTGAGGAGATGCTACAGCGGGAGAACACAAATGAATCCACACTCTGTGTTTACACGGAAGACAGTCACTGTCAGACAGGACAACGGAGCTGGGAGTGAAGAGGAGCCACCACCCTGGATGTCACACCTGCTTTCTGCTTACTTTCACGGAATCAGTCAAGCAGCCCTAAGCTGGCTCTTTAGAGAGCTGACGCCTGGATTAAGTCATGAAGCCTTAAGGTGTCATGTCATTAGTCTTGATAAGGAAGAAAAACAAACCTTGAACAGTCTTCCATCTGCCTGCCCTACTGCCAGCTACGGTCATCAAGATTCACATTTAAGTTCAGGTTCAAAGGAGAACACACTTAACTCTTGAGACGGCTACACGGGGAGATGGGCGGGGCAGTCCATAGAAATCTCTAACAGTTTAAGAAGATGCAGGAAAACTGATAGGAGCTGCCACGGTTTCCAGTAGCTTTTAAAAAAAATGGGGGAGAAGCACACCCAGGAGTGTGTGCCATGTCCATGGAGACCAGAAGAGGGTGTCACATCCCCTGGAGACGGAGTGACAGGCAGTTGCAAGCAGCCTGGGGTGATGCTGGAAACTTAGCTTGAGTGGTAGGCCAGGGTAGCATGTGCTCCCAACCTCCAGCCATGTCTCCAGCATCACTCTTCCAGGAGGTTCTATCCTGTCTCATCTCCACAAGTTTTTGGAAGATAGAAAAGGCTCCTCTTACAGAGGCACCATCCCTCAAACGACTTGCTTCCACACTGTGGCTGAACTCTGAATCAGACGGCCGGTGTTTCGCACCTACGGCCATGGTGATTAATTATGCAAGTTCGAGGTCTAAAGAGATAACCATGTTCCAAGACCGAACAGACTCCACATTCATATGACCCACTAAGTGAAGCCATGCACGCCAGCGAACTGTCACACATTGAGTGGTTACTGAATGGGTGCAGAACCTCCAGTCTCCTGGACTTGAGGGGCGAGAAGGGAAAAGGTGTCCTTTCCATGCTCACAGAGCAGCCAGGCGTCCACTTCCCTGGAGCCTGGCAACCAGCAGGATGGAGAATCTCCCACATCCTTGGCCAGAATTCTACAGAGCACAGGAGGACCGCTCCTCAACAGACACGAGGCTGAGGGCATGCTCTGCTGGACACTCCCGCAGAGGGCTTGACTAAGCAATACTAAGGGACAATTAATCTATCTTCCACAAGCCAGGCTAAGTCACTCACCCCAGATCACCCAATTCACTTTAAAGCAGAGGCCAGAATCCAGGCCCCTGAACCTTCCAACCAGGGGTAATTTATCTAAATCCCTGTATAAATCTTAACCTCACTTCGGAGGGCCTTATGAAATTAGAATTAAACATCACACTTCAGCACTGGGGATGTGGTTCAGCTGGTAGGGAATTTGCCTGGCATACATAAAACCCTAGGTTCAGTCACCAGCACCTCATAAAGTTGGGCGTGGTAGCACCTTCGTGTGGAGGCTTAAGGATCTGAGTTCAAAGTCATCCTTGATCAGATAGAGAGCTTGAGGCTGGCCTGGGCTAAATGTTGTCTCAATAACAAGAAGAAAAAAGGGACACTTCCTTGTTCCCTAACAACAACCGCTTCCCACATCTCTTGACAAAGAAGTACCCTTTAACCCACATGAAAGCAGGTCCCAAGTTTAGGCTGCAGGGAAAAAAAAAAAAAAGAGGAGCCGAGTCACGTGACCTCTTCAGGACTCAGCTTATAGTCAAGTGAGTGCAACGGTCCCTACGATCCTTCCCACCTTGAAATACAATCAGTAGGCAATTCCCTCTGCAGTGGAGAGAGAGGCCCCCCAGCCACCGCCCCAGCGCTGCACAGGGAGGATGGGCCAGGAAGCAGATAAGAAGCTGCAGCCCATTGACGCCTACCAATCGCCTGCGTGGACAGCCCGAGCTTCTCCCGCCCACACAGGAGGAGGCACACCAGCTCCCAGCTGTCCCTCGAATGCCTGCCAGGAAGAAATCTACATCAAAGTTTTTTTTGTTGCTCTGCGGTATTATTTTCTTTTTAATGACTTTTTTTTTAAACGCTATAAATCACAAGATGAATTCATTATAGATAATCAAAAAACATTTTATTTTTAATAACTCCTTTAAATCATAAAATAAGTGTATATTTGTAATGGAGAAGGTCAAGGACTTCTTAAAAGAAAACCTCACTTGCAAACAAATCTAAACCTATTCTATTAATTAAGTCACATTCCAATTGAGACCCTAAGTCACATGAGGGTTGGAATTGACCTTCTAGGCTGCACTGGGTAAGTCCTAGGCTATGTCATGAGAGGCTACAGTGACCTGGTCAAGTCTCTCACAGGGATAGAAGAGGGCAGATCTCCATGTCCCTGGCAGGTGGCCACCCACCTCCACCCCAATCCATCCCACTTGCCAGCTCTTTTCCTGGTAGCCTGGGCCATTGTGCAGTAAGCTTCACCAACTGGTCTCCCTGGTAGGTTTTGTATGGAGATGCTTTTAAAATCATTATCGCTATTCTGACCTTAGGAGAGACTACAAACACCACCGCACACATGTGGAAGGCAGGGAACAGCTTCCTGTATCTGTTCTCTCTTTCCACCTTGTTGAGTCAGGGTCTCCCCTGTCTCTGCTGCTGGGTTTTGTTTCATACTCCAGGCTAGCTGGCCTTGAGAGTTTCCAGCAATTCTCCTGCCTCCACTTCCCATCTCTCAGTAGGAACTCTGGAACTACACAGGTTGGTCACCACATCTAGCCATTTTATGTAGGTTGTGGGGACCAAACTTCTGTTGTCAGGCTTGTAGGCAAAGCACTTTTACCCCCCGAGCAATTTCTCCAACACCATGAACAAACTTTTGGTCTCTCATGAGCTCTCTGACTCCAGGAAAATTGTTAGAATTTTTTAAAAACTTAGACTTAAACCTTTCTCATCCCTAAGACAAGAGCAATATTTGTTCCAAAGAGTTGTTTTTTAAGGCTTTTTTTTTTTTTTTTAATAGAGTCTCTCTGTGTAGAGTCTCCCTGTGTAGGTAGGCTTAGTCTCAGTCTATCCTCCTGCCTCAGAGCTATCCAAATTCTGGGACTACAAGTGTATACCATTATGCCTGGCTTGCTATACAATTTAAATGATAAAATGTATGGACCGAGCCGAGCCATGTGCTTAATAAAGAGCAAATATGATCGCTAAGTGGGAGCATGCAGTAATCGCTTTCAAATGTTCTCCATCCTTGCTCACACTCAGAAATTTTCCCTGGGAGAGATGGCTCAGCAGTTCTTGCACAGGACCCAGGTTCAGTTCCCAGCACCCACATGGTGGCTCACGACTCCAGTTCCAAGAGAATGTGACACCTTCTAGCCTCTGAGAACACTGCATGCATATCATGCACGCATGTCATACATGTACAGTACACACATGTAAGCAAACACTCACATACATAAATAATAAAAATTTAGAAAGATGTTCCTTTATGTCATGACCCAGCATACAGTGACCTAAACACACATAGATAAAAGCAAAGAAATACTGACTGGGGCAATGCTGAGCCATGTAAATCTGGTCTACTAGATGGTTTTCCTTTCCTATTTTTTTTTCTGTTTCAGTTCATTTCTTTTAATTACTGACTTTGATCACGAGCCTGATTATACCACCTACTGGGTGATTACAAACCGTGGTTTGAAAAGCCCTGACTTATAGTAAATCAACTGTCTTCTACAGCTTCCTATCTCCAAACTTAGCTTTCCCATCTAGACCAGAAAAAAGGGAGGAAGGGCAAGACTGCTCAGTGAGTAAAGGCGCTTGTAGCCAAGCCTGAGGATCCGAGTTCAATCCCCTGATACAGGTAATGGAAGGAGAGGACTGACTCCTGTAAGTTTTCTTCTGGTCTCCACACACATACATCACAGCATTCGTTTTCATGCATGGTCACACATACAAAGCAAACACACATGATAACATGAACAACAAGAAGAAGAGCAATACACACACCTCAGCCACACACCTGACCTGCATTGAAGCGTGCCATTCCCTCGGGCACGTATGTGACCCAGCTCGGCAACCCCGTCCCCACTCCCCTCCCCCAGTCATAGTCTTTGTGTGTAGATGGACAGATACGATTGTGAGCACAGCACAGACACGCACCCGTGCACAGGCGAAGTTCAGAGAACAACTTTCTGGGGCCCATTCTCGACACCGTCCATTCCGTCTTCAGTCGGGATCTCTGGTTTTTCTGGCCTTGCCACTTAGTCCAGGCTTAGCTGCTTGGAGGCAATCCTCCTGCCTCTGCTTCCCACCTCACAGCAGAAATGCTGGGGTCACAGGTGCACAATATTGCAACCACCTTTCTATGCTGGTTTGAGATTCAAACGCAGACCACCGGGCTTGTGGTGCAAGCCTGTTTACTCAATGAGCCATCTCCTGCAGCTCTGCCCCCTTCCCTTCTGACCTAGCCCTCTTTTCTGAACTCCGTGCTTCCTCCAAATGCCTTCCCTTTCAACACTGGCACCGGGAGGACCCTGCTCATAGCCCTCTGGTGAGTCCTATGCCAGCAGCCTGACCAGAGCACCACTTTGAGTTCTCAGACCAGAAAAGCTCATCTGGGTTCATCTCTGGGTTCATCCCGGACTCCTCTCTCAAAGTTATATACGGGGGTGGGGGGGAGACAAAACCACCCTACCTCCCTCATCTGTCCTTGTACAATTAAATTAGAATACCTCAGGGCTCATCAAACGAGAAAAGTGAAAGTGGAGGCCAGTTTCGCTATGCAAATATGAACCAGAATCTACAAGCAGCAAGTGCCCCTTCTTACTCATTTCCGAAGCAGCTCTGCCTGCTGACTCTGAGTCCACATCAGGAGGGCCTCCTGGCTCAGCCACATCTGCCTGCCTTCAGAGTAAGAGCCAGCAGCCTTGCAACAAGGAATCTCACACCTGGCTGCAAGCGTAGCCCTTGTGAGCTGAGATGTCCCAGCACCACCCTGCATGGGCAGGAAGAGATAGACATCAGACACAGCCACGGTTCCCCATATCCGATCTGCCCTTTGTGGTTATCAAGAATGCATTCATGGTAATAAAAAAAAATAAAATAAAATGCATACACACATACCTAGTGTCATTACTCGGATGGGTAACATTTTGTAATTTGGGTTTAAAAAAAAAAAAAGTTTCCAAAGCAATGAGAAAAAAAATTCTACTCTGTCATCAAAACCTGAGCAGGCCCATCTGGGCTTGATTCAGTTCTGCAGAACTCTCCGGACTCGTTCGGTAGGGATGAGCCCAGGGGTGCAACCTTGCCTACCACCCCTCAATCTGTGTCCCTCAGCAGGGTGTTTGAGGTGGGTTTTACATTTTAATAAAAAGGTCCCACGCAGTAACGACTAGCCATACATAGTCCTGGCCTTCTTAGAGTCAACAATGACCAATCCTTCAAGCCCTTCAGGTGCCTGCTGTCTATGCATTCTGCAGCTATCAGCCACGTGCATGATGGGACCACTGTCTGCCCAAGATTCTCCAGCTCATGGACAGTTCCGTTCCCAGTGTTTTGCTCTTATGGACAACACTATCCCAGAAGCATTCTTGGTATACAGCTTCTCCTATGCATGCATGTGGACAGGTTTCTCCAGCCTGTTATATCCAGAAAAAAAAAAAAAAAAAAAGCCAAAACACATAATATGTGCACATACCACTTGATAAAATAACAGCACCTTCCCCAACAACCCAGGATACTGTGGCTCCCCATATCCTCCTATGTCTGAGAAGCCATAAAACTGTTTCTCAAAGTCTGTCCATCAAATGAGTGCGTACAGAATCTTTGTGAATTATACCCCTCCTGAAGCGTGGTATTCTTTATATTTTCTTGCTTTATATACCCCTTGCTCTTTCTATTTCCCTTCTGTGGTTCGAATCACAGCTATGGCTTAATGGAACACCTATGGGGTGACTAGATTCAACACACTGGCCCCAAAGCATCGCTGAGGCATGACCACACAAGTGAGCAATGAGCCGATCCAATTCAGGCTCTGATGTGGTGTTAGTACCTGGGCTTATGAGTGTGGCCTCTCTGACGAAAGTGATGGGGTCTCCCTGCGTCCCTGGGCTGCAGAGAAGAAGTGAGCACAAGGCCCAGCCTTGAGCAGGGCAGGTGGTGATGTACTGCAAACACCAATGATAAGAAAAAGGCAGCTTTTATGAATCACACTCCAACTGCAAACCATACACATCACTAACCAACAGCCAGGGCTGGTTACAAAGCAGTCTCTCGTTTGCCGTCCGCTCATCTGATCCTTGCCGACTCCCTCATTTTGTGGCAAGGAAAACAAGAGGTTCAGGCCGGGAGATGGGTTGGCATAAGCATCAGCCCCTGAGTTCAATGCCCAGAACCCACGTGAAATGGCAAGGCGTGGTGGCACGGGTTTGTTATCACAGAGCTGCGGAAGTAGAGGTTGGGAAACCCTGCAGCTCTCTGGCCAGCCAGCCACACAAGAGTAAGACCTCAGACAACAGGGTGGGTACTCCGAGGCTGATCTCTGGTCTACAGTCACTCACACAAAACAGATTCTCAGATCTAATCCACAGTAAGAGTCAGATCCAGCCCAGTCCAGTTCTAGTTCCCGGCCCTTTCCACAGTCCCTCCTGCAGCATGGCCCCCGGAGCCTCTCATCTTTCCTGCTTTTGCTCCTAGCCTGTCCCACACTGCTCCTCGGGCTCCACACTTTACTCCACAAATTCTCTCCTTCGACTTGGGAAGAACTTTAGAGTACAAAGTCACCCTGCTGTCTATCCCCCGTTTGCCATGACAACAGACGCACCTCGGAGTGGCTGGCCGGTGACACCCGATAGGTTGACAGAGAGCGTCACTATGTTCTGCCTGCCTCGGTTCACCCAGCCAGTGTGCACACACATCAGTGTACGTGTGACACAGACCACACAGCCTCCTGACATCCTTCTGGAACTGCTCCCCACAGGGTGGATGGCTTGCACCTGGTCACACGTACTCCAGAGCTGTGTGGCATCTTGCATGCACTGGCTTGCAGTACGAGACAGCTAGTAAGGGCTTGACGTGTCACTGGGGCCCAGAAACACAAATGGAATTTGGGTGACCTGTGAAGATGCTGTTGATGATAACAAACCCTTGGGTCTCAGAGTAGGACTTGGGGCTTCTATTCTGATCAACTAAGTAAACTGCAAGCCCCAAACCACAGGTAATGTCAAGTTACTCCCAATGCAAACCACTCCTGGTATCAGTGAGCGACCCAGAATGCATCGCTTGCCCCTGTGCTTATCCTGCAACCGTGTTTTTCCTTCTGCACAGTGGACTGAACTCATTCAGCTGGTCTTTTTCCGAAATCATTATGGTCCCGATAGCAGAAGACAGGAGAGAGGGGATGAGAAAGCTGGCGCTGCTACTCCACCATCGGATGCGATGCTGAGACTGTGTGCAGGGTGGCTAGAGGGTAAGACTCCAGCCTTCCAGTGGGCGCTCTCCTCCAGCATCTGCTATTGGAGCCCCGCATCTTACACTGCATACATAAGGGGGCAGCAGTAATTGTGTTCCTCAGCCTCTCCTGCGATGATCTGAGGATATCACCGGCCCGCTTTCACAGTTCAGAGGGAAATAAGAGCTGCAATCCTAAAGCCTAAAAAACAAAACCCTGGACCTGCTGAAGTCAAGAATGCATCTGCCTCAATACAGAAAAAAAAAAAAAAAAAGAAGGAGCTGGGTGTGGTACAATCCCAGAGGATCCAGAGTCTAGAGTCATCCTTTGCTACGTGGTGAGTTGGAGGCTAGCCTGATCTAAGTTTTTAAGACCATGTCTTCTCAAAATAACACAAGGCAAAGCACTAAGGATGAATTCACTTAGGGAATGTTTAGAAAAGAAATCCAGGAGGCCCCTCCACTTCCTCCTCAGCCTGCCTCCCCTCCACACACATTAATTATTCCCAGCATGCTGCCCACTTCCCAGGAACCCACAGACTGAGATAAGTCCAACACTGGCTCTGAGCCACAGGGTCACACCCAGTTCCTCTGAAAGAGGCCCTTCTGCTGCCAGCTACACAGTGGCTAGAGACCGGACTCCATCCAGGCCTGGGCCCACAGTCTCTACACACTCGTCCAGACACACAGCAGCAGCAGGACAAATGCTGTGGAACCAACAGATGAAAACACTCGTTATTCCGAGTGAAAACCAAATCATTCCTAAGAAAGGCCACTCGCCACCTTTCTCCAGTGACTTCATTTCTCCACGGACGGTGCGTACCAGCATCTCTCCCCACCCCCACTTCTCTCTCCCCAGCTTTCTTCCTTTTTGTTCCCCACCCTGAACACTGTGAGGGCGGAACCCCTCATGGTTGCTCCTCCCTCTTTCAGGCTGATGGGCCCCCGTGAGGTCTGGGAGCCCCTGCTCACCTCAACAGTGCGGGACGCGGGCCATCCTAAAGGAGCCAAGGCACAGGACAAACCCAAGCCAGGGGGTGGCGGTGGAAGCTCATGGAGCCGCCGCCTCCTCCTCTCTCTCTCCCTGGGGCCTTAGCTCTGTCAGATTCTGAAGCAAAATGAGTTTTGTTTCATAACAGTCTTAAATGAACTGGAAGGGGGAAGGGAGTGGCAACGATAAAAATCTTAATTAAAAAAAAAATTCCTACAGGCAGATATTTTTTCCAAATCCTAAGATGTAATGAAAGTGCTAGGAGCTGGGGGCCCCAGCGAAACCGCAAGGACTCGGCACCCAGCATGCATGTGTGGAGCGCCTATGACATACTTGCCGGGTCTTCTGGATGCTGAGGAAGATGCTGTGGCTACCCTCTTGCTCTGAGAGAAAGCAGATAGGCTGTTAAAAAATGATGAGCATGAAAAGAAGGCAGCAGAGACTGAGGGATACCTTTTAGTAACATGCTTAAAGGACTTAGGTTGTTCTACAAAACCTGCATTAAAAAAAATGCACAGAGGGGTGGGTGAGAGAAGAGAATAATAGCACAGACTTGTACTCCCAGGGCCAGGAAGCTGGAGATGGGCAGATAGAAGCCTGGGGCTCACTGGTTTGCAGCCTGCTAGGGGCATTCCAGGACAGTGACAGAATAAAGGCAGGTGGACGTTGTCTGCATAACCCCGGCTGATCTGAGTGTGTCTTCCCACACAGGGTCTGGGGGTAAATGGGGACCTAGGCAAAGGGCAGATGCAGTGAGAAGCATCTGCAGAGAGACACACCTGAGCAAAGGCCTGTGAGAAGAGAAGGCCAGGTAAATCAGAATGGCACAGGTGCAGAGGCAGCAGAGGAGAAAGGCAGAGGCTTCAGGGATCAGACAGCCCTCGGGATGGCAGCAGGTCCCACTCAGACTGTGCAAAGGCCCTGAGGAGAACGCACAGGAAAAGCCAGATCAGAGTGAGGAGGGAATGGGGCGGGGACAGCAGAAGATAGTTACACAAAGGCAAAGAGAGAGGGGGAGGAGGGAGAAGGAGGGGTAGACTCAGGCCACTGTGCAGGCTTGGATTTCCTCAGCCTCAGGTAAGGGAGGGCAGGCTCCCTTCAATTTCCTGCCACCTCGCCTCATCCCTCCCAGCTCTCTCCCTTGCTACCATTTAATAAGCACAGCTTAAAGCTATCTCGTCATCTGTAAGGCCCTCCATCATAACCCAGGGGATCAGACAGCCATGAGGACAGCAGCAGATTCCACTCAGACTGTGCCCCCAGAGCCACGTGAGCCACCTTTGCTCACCCCAAGCTCACAAGAAGCAAGGAACAGAGAGGCTTTGGGTCAGTGCTGCCAACCCAAAGAAAACATGAACAATTAATAGCAATTTTTCTGATACATTAGAAATTTTAAATACCATTTTTAGACTAAAAGCAAAAGACAATTTTTAATCCAATCAACAGAATTTTTTTGCTTTTGTCTTTGTCTGTGAGACTAAGTCTCACTATGTAGCCAGATTAGTCCTGAACTTGTCATCCTCCTGCCTCCAACCTCCCAAGCAATTTCAGGCATGGGCCACCCTGTCTTATCAGAGCATGCGTTTTCAAGTAAGCTAGGTATGGTCAGGAAGGTCTGTAATCCCAGCACTTGGAAAGAGAAGCAGAAAGATCAGGAGTTCAAGATTAATCTCAGATATGCAGTGAGTGAGTTCCAGGATAGCCTAGGATGAGACCCTATCTCACAACAAACTCACACACACACACACACACACACACACACACACACACACACACACGACAAACAAAATGGGATAATTAAGATTAGTAAAATTCACAGTCGATTCAAAGGAAGAGAGAAGGGAAGGAAGGGGAAGCTGGAAGAGGTAAGAACATGAGAACGTGGTACCCAGGAACTAGAGTAAGCAGACAGAGAAACAGGGAGACAGACAGACACAAGATCAAAGCTTAACGGTTTCAACCTGCTGTGCAAAGGCTGCCTGGTAATCCAACTGGGGTGAGCCCTGTATGTCAACCTCATTGTTCTGACCTGAAGCAGACAAGAGGGAGAGAATGATGGAGTTCGTCTTTCTCACTAAACTGCAAAGGCCAGGCCCAGCAAGCACCTGCCAGTCAAACCCAGTGGAGGAAGCAGAAATCCCGGCCCCCCCCCATTATTTAATACACGCCAGAACCCCCACAACAGACACACGACAAGCAGCCAAATGTGGTCAGGGCTAATGCCAACAACAACTCCTATATTGGAACCTTCTAGAAACTCCTTTCCCAAGTTGCCTCCACCAAGTTCATATGCATCTAGCAACTACTCTGTAGTGTGTGTGTGTGTGTAGGGGGTGGGGTGCCCAAATAAGAGAATTAGTGGGGGGCAAACGGGACATAGCTTAGGAGGTGGTGTTTGTCTGGCACGACCAGTGAACCCCTGAGCTTTACCCCAGACCCACATAACCAGATGTGACTGCTCACACCTGTGGAGGCAGGGAAAGACCAGAGCAAGGCCAGCTTGGAATGTGTGAGATCCTGATTGCAGAGAGACAGCGAGGATGATTGAGAGCCCAAGACGCAATGGGGAAGCCCTCCAGTGAGCTAGAACCGGAGGCCAGGAAGCAATGTGAAATGAGAGCACGGAGGCTTTCCTGAACCCAACTGAGCCAGCATCCAGAACCTCTACATTGTCTATGTAAAATGCCCAGCATTCAAACAGAAATTACCAGGCAATGTGATGGAATAGAATCAAATCTTTGGAGAAATACAACCCATAAAGATAAATGTGACAGAAGGTCTAAATACTGGACTTGCCAAACAGAACCCGAAAAAAGAAAACCGGTAAAGTTCAGAAAAACAAGGCTTCAATTTCAACCAAAAACAAAACACAACACAAAAAAAGCCGTAATGTTTCAGGAATGTAAACAGCGTCCCTATTTCTAAAGTAAGTAAAATGAAGAATGACTAGAAGGGCTTGAGAGTAAAAGAAGAGAAGAAATGACAACTAGCCAGGAAAACAGGCCAGCAGAGAACTAGTCATACTGAAACACAGAAAGAACACGAGAGAGAGAGAGAGAGAGAGAGAGAGAGAGAGAGAGAGAGAGAGTCAGAGTCTCAGCAGGTGTCATCAAAGCCGCTCCCCTACACACCGGCATCTGAGAAGGGAAGGAGAAAAGTAACAGAGCAAAAGCAAGGTCTGAAGAGAACAACCCAAGAATTTTCTAAAGCTGACCCCAAACCACATGCCGTGATGTGATTCCTAGACGAGCGTCTCCAAACTCCATGGAGCACCCAGAAGAGAGTGAGCGCTGTGCATCACAGCAAAGCCAGCTGCAGCAACGCCGCCGGCGGCGGCAGAGCTTTTCTTAAAACAGAAACGAGAACGCTAGAAGAAATGGAATCTCATCCATGAAGGGCTGAAAGCAAATATGGCTAGGATTTTATGGCCAGTAAAAATAGCCTCCCAATGTTAAAAGTGAGTAAGTGACATTTTTCAGGCAAATATTGAGAGAACTGTGACACCAACAGAAGACAACACAGACACATACAGATTCACAGATAGACACACACGACACACAGACAAATACACAGACTCATAGACACACACAGACTCACAGATAGACACACACACACAGACTCACAGAGACACACACAGAAACTCAGATAGACACACACAACCGACACACACACCAGACACAGATACACACTCACAGATTGACATATACAACAGACACACACACCAGACACAGATACACACTCACAGATCGACATACACAACAGACACACACAAACACCAGACACACACACCAGACACACAGACACACAGACTCACAGATAGACACAAACAGACAGACAGACAGACACACACACACACACACACACCACACACATACCAAGCACAGGCACACAGACAAACCCACAGACCCAGACACACAGAGGCACACACAAATACCAGACACACAGACACAGATTCACACACACACACACACACACACACAAATTACAACAAATAACTCTTTTTAACTTAAATATAGAGATTTGTCTAAATGATTATTAACTATGTAAAGCAGTCTTTTTAAATAAGCTATTTATTTTTATTTCATGTGTATTGTGTTTTGCCTGCATGTATGTCTGTGTGAGGGTGTCAGATCATGGAGTTAGAGACAGGTGTAAGCTGCTGTGTGGGTGTGCTGGGAATCGAACCCTGGTCCTCTGGAAGAGTAATCAGTGCTCTTAACCGATGAGCCATCTCTCTGGTCCCCATAAAGCAATGTCGTAACATCTAGGGAGACATTCAAACGCTAAGTCGTCAGACAGTTCACAGAATGTTTAAAGCATCTACTGTTTTGTACGTGTGCATGGAATGGGGAGGAGTGTGCCAAAGGGTGGAGGCCGGAGGCATCAGTTCTTTCTCTTTCCAGTTTATCTGGGTTCCGGGGGAACAGAACTCGGGTCACCGCGTTCCTGCAACAATACTCTGCCTACTGCCACCTCTCCCAGAGTGCTTACGGCATGAACACAAGGCGAACTCTAAAGCAAAAGATGCAAAACCAAATACACACAAAGCTTCCACTATGCAAAGTCAGGGCAACAAAGTATTATTAAAATACACTAAGAGGAGCCACCTCATGTTGTCCCCTCCCAACACAGTGGTGGCCAGTGTTCATTATCTCTGTACTCTCTACCATGTTGGTAGAAATATTTTTCAATATTTCATTTCATATAAAACAAGTCTTGTATTTCTTAAGCCACAAGGAATGAGTGCAATTTTTGCCTTCTTACAAAAGTTAAAAAGCAAAAAACAAACAAACAAACACTGGCATTCTATGAAAATGGGGCCTGCAACACCAGCTCCAGGAGGACTGGAGATTCAAGTGCCCTCCTCTGCCCTCCAAGAGTACTACATACATGTGGTACTCAAACATGCAGGCAAAGCACTCATACACGTAACATGAAAATAAAATATGTCAGTGCTCACTCGCACGTGCGTCTGTATACGTGCATGCACGTGCACACACATACACACAATTTTAGAAGTTTGTTATTATTGTCATTATTTAAGAATGATGTTGCTCTGATGACCTGAACCAGGTACCTGGCACAGCTGTACTCTGGCCCAGAAGGATGCTCTCCAGTCCACACTAGCAGAGAAGCACCATCCCTCAAATCTTCTTTCCAAAGAAGAGAATTCTATGAATTCACAAGGAAAGTCTAACTCTAGGAAAACTATTTTTTTTTTTTAAATAATGACCCAAGTCGTCTATACAGCCTACAAGTGAATTCTGTTACTGGAAGAGAGTTCCCGCTACCCAGGCCCCAGAACCTTCTGCTTCTTAATAAAAACAATCACACTAAGGCTGGTGGAGTTCGGTGGGTATTTTCATATGCTCAGTGAGGGTGAAAATGAAAACTTCCCAAAGATCAATTAAAAACATGGACAGATGGGGCAGGGCACTGTGACTGCAGCACTTGGAAGGTGGAGGCAGGAGAATCTGGAGTTCAAAGCCGCTCTCACTCAACTATGTAGTGAGTTTGAAGCCAGCCTGGGTTACATGAGACCCTGTTTCAAAAAAAAGAAAAAAAAAAAAACAAA
>JANHMN010000017.1:56929477-56953207 GCA_030674055.1 Rhabdomys pumilio
AAAAAAAAAAAAAAAAAAAAAAAAAAACCAAAACAATGAACCTTGGAAATGTCCATTCTCTTTAGTTCTCTCTAGCAATTTATCTTAAAAAATAATAATAATCTAAAATGTGTTCAAAGACTTATGTATGTATATTTACATTCACTAAAGTATTTATAATAGTTAGAAACAATAAGTAATCTATATTTTAATAACCAGAGATAAACTAATAAACCAGAGATAACTAATTGATTAAATTGTATTCAGTACATAGCAAGTATGTCTGAAAAATATTAAGTAGTTA
Source organism: Rhabdomys pumilio (assembly GCA_030674055.1). Lineage (NCBI taxonomy): Eukaryota > Metazoa > Chordata > Mammalia > Rodentia > Muridae > Rhabdomys > Rhabdomys pumilio. The sequence continues at coordinate 56,929,761 of JANHMN010000017.1, forward strand.
AGAAAAAAAAATGTTTTAAAGATTTATTTATTTAATTTTTTAAAAGATTTATTATATTTATGAGTTCACTGTAGCTGTTTTTACACACACCAGAAGAGGGCATCAGACCCAATTACAGATGGTTGTGAGCCACCATGTGGTTGCTTGCTGGGAACTGAACTCAGGTCCTTTGGAAGAGCAGTCAGTGCTCTTAACTTCTGAGTCATATCCCCCCAACCCCCATCGACCAAGAAGAAAATGTCATAGAAGACTTTCTGAGCAGCATGGTAAATCACATCGACAGTAGCCCAGTTCTAGTACTGATCGCATTATCTGCTGAACTCAGGGGCCAGGCAGCCAATCACATAGAACTCTGGGTAATGAGCAAGTATCACTTCTGCTCATCTCACAGGCCCTAAGGTCAGCAATATTTCCAGTGGCTGAAGGAGTTTGGATTCAAGTGGTGGTGTTTGCTCTCCATGCCTGAGGATGGCACTGCCAAAGCACGCATCATATGAAACAACCATAGGGTTGGCCTCCAGATTTTAAATGGGTTATATATGTGTGTGTGAGTGTCTATGTGTATACATACATGTTTATATTTATACATGTATATATGTATAACATATTAATACATATTATTATATGTGTATATATATGTGTGTGTGTATATACATATATATGTATGCATATACGTATATGTGTATGTATATATCATATTACATATAGATATGTATGTATGTGTGTCTGTGTATGTATAATTTATATGTGTGTATATACACATATATGCATATATACTGTATTACATATATCATCATATATATGTATGCATATGTAAATATTTATGTGTATATAAATATATGTATTTATATATGTGTATATATAAATACACACACAGGAGTTTTTTGTGTCTCAGCCTGGCCTGAAGCTCAGGATGACCTTGAATTTCCAAGTACTGAGAACATAGGCCTCAAGACCGTGTGGTGCTGTGCTGGAGCTCAGGGTGTCCTGCTGCTGTAAACCCTCTACCAACCGAGCTGCAGCCCCAGACCCAGTTTTAAAATCTCAGTCATCAGACCATCAGACTGCGTGATCTGCCTGGAAACGCTGAAAGAAGTAAACCCACAGAAGTTAGAGTCTCTGTAATAGACTCTGTAAAATCACTGTACGGGGTTTATAGATTCCTACTATCGAAGATGGTATATGAAGTACTTTTACTTATTACATGAGTTCAGCCACACACACACACAAAACAAAAACACTTTACTGAAGTTTTGAGTTGTCTCCTCTGGCCTTTAAAAAAGACAAAAATAAAAAATAAAAAAAAAGAGGGGGAGAGGAGTCTTGCTGGCAAGAAAAGGGCTGAGAAAGAGAAAGAACCCAGGAGGACAGAGACGGTAACGGGGTAAAATGGCAGAAATATATCATATACATGTATGAAATGGTCAAAGACATTTTTTAAAATTTTAAGAGAGCTAGCAAGATTGTCTCAGCAGGCAAACACACTTACAGCCCAGACTGACCACCACCAGGGTTTGATGCCCAGGACCCACTTGGTGGAAGAAGAGAATGAAGTGGGGTGTCCTCTGCCCTCCGTGTGGAGCGTGTTCATCGCAACACACACACACACACACACACACACACACACACACACACACACACACATAAAAATAAATACTAAAACCTTAGCTAATAGCTCATGCCAAGCATGACAGTGATTTAAGAGCTCTCGGGAGGTTTAGGCAGGTGGACCTTGAAAAATTCAAGGCAGTCTGGACTACTTGACAAGGTCCGCTCTCACAACACCAAAAGAAGCGAGCTGGAGAGACAGCGGGTGGCACATCAGATCAGAGCGCTGGACACTCCTACAGAGGACAGCGGTTCCCGTACCCACATTGGAGGGCTCACAACTATTTGTAACTCTAGTTCCAGGGGATCCAGACACCCCTTTCTGACCTCTGTGGGCTCGTAAGATACATATGCATAAAACAAAAATAAAAGAAACAAATCTTTTTTTTTTTTTTTAAAAATGACAAGCAGTAAGAAGTCATTATATAATAAAGCTTAATTACAACATTCTGGGCAAAAAGAGCAAGGTGGGCCTAGAGCTTAACCTAGAATTACCCAAGACCCCAGTGCTCGGCCCGTTCCCACCGACTGTGCTCACACAGGCCTGAGTTCATGTTGAGCCATTAATTAATCTCCTAGCCCCACCAAAGAGAATGTGATCATTTCAGGGAAACTAGAAGTTAACAAAGACAAAGCGAATTTCCCAAGTCACATACTGTCCTTTAGTTCCTGGTGAAAGTCTCCCCACCTCCAACCTAGACATCCACTATTCCCCCCCCGCCCACCACCACCAAATCACGCAACTAATCAGGACAGACCCATGAACATGGTCAGATCCAAGCATTTTCTAGTCGTTAGCAGAGTCTTAAGTTCCCCAAGCTGCGCCCACAGCCCAGGACCAGCCCTGAGCATCAACACAGAGCCTTGAGAAGGTAGAGAATTTTTATGCAGAGGGAAAAGTTCTTTAGAATTCTCGAAGCATTTTTGCATCTTTTCTCTCATCTTATTCTCAAAACAAACCTTATAGAGGCTGGGGATGTAGCTCAGTCAGGAGAGTGCTTGCCTGACATGCGCAAGATCCTGGGTTTGATCCCCAAGCTCCACAGACTCAGGGTGTGTTGGTGCGGAGGAGGGGAACCAGAAGACCAAGGTCACCTTTGTCCACATAGCATCTTCTAGGTTAGCCTGGGCTACAGGAGACCCGTCTCCCAACAAACAAATAACAAATGTTTAAATCGAGAAATCTGAGGCTCAGAGGTGCCAAACTGGCCAAGGACAGTATTGAAGGCCAGTGTGGTACCCTATCCATTCACGTCCATCATGCCAGTATTTATATTAACAAAACGGAGGCCTCGCTGACTTACAGGCTAACAGGAGGCAACGAGAAAAAGCGGGGAAAGCACCTGCTCTTACAGTCAAGTCTGGATTTCTGGATTTGAATCTCTGCCCTACTATTTACCAGTCGCAAGACTTGAAGCAATCTTCTTAACTCCTTTGTGGCCCCATTTCCCCATCTGTGCAATGGGTAGAGAAACACCGCCACCCTTGTAGAAATGCTCAAGGGTCAGATGAGGATGATGGCTTTGAGTGGCTCTTGCATTTTCAAGTGTCTCCTGCCCCCAAACGCTCAGGAGTGAGACTGATGTGGCCGAGCATGCTGCCTTGTCTTCTAAAGAAGGAAAGGATCCTCTTGTGCCAGCTCAGCCTCTACATCTGGCACCAGTTCCTCTTAACAGCGTCCAAGAGCCTCCTGCATGGGATCTCTTACTTCTCAGGCTGCCTTTTAGCACTGGGTACAAGCTTTTGAATTCAAGTTCCCTAAAGTGTCCTCTGGAAGGATCCTGTAAGGGCTGAAGAGGAGATGGCTGGATGCCCAACACTCCCTCCTCAGCCGCTGCTCACACTCCACCATCAGTCTATGATGTCAGAGTTTGAGGCACGCCCAGAGGGGAAGCAGGAATGAACTGAGCACAGAAGGAACCACAGGGGACAGAGGCCTCCCGCCCACAGAGCACGGGAAAGAGACCGGGGCCTTAGAGAAAGGGGGGGAATGGAAGTAAGGGGAAGAGGAAGAAAGGGGAACCCCCTTGGTAGCACCTCTTTTAAGCCTTCACCATGGAGTGGAGAGGCAGTGGCTTCTCACCTACTGCAGCCAACGCCCTGAGCTCTTGTCCCTCCTCAGCCTCTGTGGTATTCCAGTTGGGACTGTCATTTCCCCACCCCCAAAGCCTCATGGGATAAAGCTTTGTTCCCCAGAGTGACACATATTGAGAAGTGTCTTAAGAGGTGGGGCCTGGTGGGAGATCTCCAGTCTCTGTGAGTGTGCAGGGGCTGGGGGAAGTGGGGCTCTCTTTTGCCTCCAACATTGAAGTGAGTGGCTATTGCAGGATAGTTGATCACAGTGTGAACCCAGAGACTGTGTTGCTTACTCAAAGGCCCTGTTTCTAGTTGTGGTGTGGCTCAGCCCTTACCACACGCCTTTAACCCCCTCTGGCTGAAATACAGACTCTCTTAGCACACACCTTTAATTCCAAACAAGGAAGGCAAAGTTAGTTTGTAGAAGGAAACACCCATGTTTGAAAGTGATGTCTAATTGAGTGGCAGACAAAGTGACGAACCAGAGAAAGATCTGACAGAATAGGATATGCCCAACTGTGATGAGAACAGAGAGGAAAGGGAAGCTACTTACAAGAGCAGTGCAGAGAGAAGGGGAGAAAGAGGAGGCAGTTTTACCAGAACAGTTATAGAGAGACAGGCTGCAAAGAGAGAGCCGGCTAGACACAGGTGAAGACAGAACGAGTCAGAGAATGAGAAGGAGCCAGAAAATTAGAATATAACTGTCAGAGTTAGTTTGAGGCCAAGCAGAGCTATTCAGGAGGAGCTGAGAGAAGCCAGACTGAGTCAGTCAGCGTGGAGAGGAGTTTGAGCCAGAACAGCTCAACCAGCAGAGTTCAGAAAGAACTAGAAAGGCTAAGCTTATTGAGCTGTAAGTCTCAGAGGCTGAAAACATTCTAGGCCCAGATAAGATTGTACTTAAACCAGAAGCTTCCAGGACTAGGCCTGGGTTAGCCGACTGAGGTAGTAAGCCTCTGAGATGACAATTACTCAGGAGAATTAAAAAAAAAATACATTGACAAGTGCCTTTATTCCACACCTATCCAGCTACATGCTGTCTCACCCAAGGCCCAATCAAATATCCCAATCACCAGCAGGGTCAGTCACGAACTTGAACCTACAAAATGCCAGCTAGGCTGAGAATCCAGCTCAGGAGTGGGACACTCAGTTTGATGTAGAAAGCCCTGGGTTCAATCCTCAGCATCCAAAAACTACACAAAATGTGAATGAAAAGAAATCTGTGCTCTTTTTACGCTGATCACAAGGACAGAAAGCTGAGTCGCTTGATCCTTCTGGCCTATTCCCCTCACCTCCCCAGAGGGAATTTCCTAAACACAGGCACATGACACATTTCCCCATAGACCTTCCTAACCTCTGAACTCCCATGTTGTCTACAGGGCTAAGACCAACGTTCTGACATAGCTCCAGGTCCTCTCAGCCCAATCCCCACCTTTAAAACAAAGGATTTTATTTTAACTATATTTGTATACACCTGCCTGCAGGTGCCCAGGAGTTACAGGTGATTGACGAGCCATCCAATGTGAGTGCTGGGAACCGAACCCAGGCCCTCTGCAAGAGCAGAGCACACTCTTAACCTCTGGACTATTTCTCCAGCCCCCTTGCTTCTTGCTGTTGAGAGTTCCTATGCACCAGGACTCAAGCTGAATGCTGGGACAGTGCTAAGACATCACCTGTGTCCTTCCAAAGCTGACAGTCCCATAGCGGAGACAGATGCACCAAGAGATCACTGATCCAGCCGGACAGAGGAAGCCCACCCGGCCTCTGAGGAAAGTGTCTGGAATACAAGAGGGTGAAACAGGCCTGCAGGGAAGGGAGAAGCCCCCCCAGGCAGACAAGACTAAGTTCCACCACCACCACCACCACAAGTACAACCCCCACCAGACATTCTTGCAAATGTGAACAAGTTCTGTCCCTGGCTATCTGGATAGCCACCAGCTCCGTGGCACCTGACCTGTGGCTAATGGACCTGGAAGACTGGATTCTTAACTTTATTCAACTTTTAATGAATTTAAATGTAAATAGCCATGCAAAGCTAGGGGCTGTTGAATTAGATAGCATAGGGCACTAAAATGCAGGCGATGGAAAATGAAGACAAAATGAATGTTGTCCCCAAATTCAGGGCTTGACATTTTAACCCTCAATGTGACGGCGTCAGGAGGTGGGGCGGGGGGGGGGGGGGGGGGGGGGGGGGTCATTAGAATAAGATCTCATATACTCGATTCTTGATTTTACACACACACAAACACACACACACACACACACACACACACACTCTTTAAAAAGGCTGCCTAGCCTCCATTCCACCATGCACGGACCCTGAGAGAAGACAGCCATCCATTTTCATGAAACAGACTGTTACTGGATACTGGATACTGGATCTGGCGCCACCTCCACATGACATTGGCCTCTCTACCCTTGAACTTAGAGAAATAAGTATTTGTCATCTGAGCCATTTGGCGTGGGGTGCTTTTTGCTAGAGTGGTCTAAATGGACGAGATGAACAGGTAACTAACTCTTGAAATTACACAGGGGATCCCTCGAGGCCTGTTCTGTATGGATGCCCACAGTGATGATGTGACCTGCCCTGACCTTCTCCATATCTACAAGACCTGTCACGTACCACCCCACGGCTGTGCTAGACAGGTTTTCTACTCCTCACTTTCCAGGCAGGAGCAACTAGTACCGTGTTTCTATGCCCACCACTAGACCCTGAGACCCTCCTCGGTATCATCCAGACAGCTCCAAGCCATGAGTACGACTCTGGTACATGGCTACGACCCATAAACATTTAATGAACAAGTAGAGCTGAGAGAGTATTGATTAAGCTCTCCTCTCTAACAAGGACCTGAGACCGGCACTTGGATCTCTGAAATGAAAGACTTTGGTCAGCAAGCACAAACAATCCCCAGGTCTCTACCTAAAGTTCTCAGGCAGCATCCAGGGTATCTGCAGGTGTTCTACACGGTTCTCAGAATCCATGGGTCAGCTCAGGACAAGTGACTCCTAGAATCCAGTCTCTGGGACAGTCCTGGGCTCGGGCACCAACTCCATTGCTTACCCAAGCAAGCTACTGTAGTGGGCTTACCTCAGTTTCCCCAAGGGGAAGAAATGAAGTATTGCATCAGCCCTTGTAGTGAATGGTAAAGTATGAAATGACTCGGATGCACAAGGCGGAGCACACAGTGAGCGCTCGACAAGAGTGCCAGTATTAAAGTGGCCTGTACCCTGATTCTGACATCACAGGGAATATGCAAATTCTTGAACCCCTACATAGGCCATCCTCCTGTTCTCTGGAATGCAAAAGATAAAAGCCAGCCTCTTACTCACAAAGTGTTACCAAAACGCTCCTGTTGTTCCCAAGAGAAAATTTATTTTAATTCCTTCTAACTTCAAAATGACACGGTCCCCATTGCATTCTGGGTGGCAGGGGCGAGGAAGGAAGCAATGGAACCCGGACCAGCAGCTTCCCAACGGTTATAAAGCGATGGGGGTGGAGGGGGAGAAAAGAGCGAAGGCAGCTGGGGGTGGGTGCACAGGGGAGGTGGAGAGAATTCCCTTGAGTTTCTGCTATTATTGAATACCCCAACTCTCAAGGCAGCTCGCCCACCCCCTCCTCCACGTGGGCTGAGCCTGGCTAATGAGAAGGCGAAGCCCTGCCTGCATTACCGAAATAATGATTTCCCTGTTGCATTTATACATGCCTGCTGCTTTATCATAGCCGAAGTAGACATATATTTTCAATAAATCCCTTCCCTCCCTCGCCCCTCCCGAACTCTGAGCTCTCCCCGGAAATGCTGTTCCCCGGGAACCCCTCCTCCCTTCGCACAATCCCTACCCCACTGCACAATGAGTTCCACTAATCAAAACAGAAAGAAAAGGGGGAAAAAAAAGAAAAATGGAAAAATCACAGCTGCTAAAAAGCACCGCTCGCTGTAAGCCCAAGCCCTCCACATTTTTCTGCTGGAAGCATTTGCCGCTTCAAGGACATGGCGCCCCTCCCCTGTCAGAGAGCTTCGGCGGAGTTGCTCAAAGGGGAAGGAGGAGGGGGCGGGTGAAGAAATCTAATATTCCCTCTTTCCTATTTTGACTAAGCCAGCACAGACAGAAATATAGATAAGGCCTTGAATAACTGATTTAACAAAATGTCACTTATCAAAAGGGGTGGGGGAAGGGATGGTATTTGCATTCAAGGGCTCTAGTTAAGCCATGCTGCAAGGCCACAGAACAGCAAGGAAAGGAACCCTGCTCTGATCTCCCTCACAGGCTGAAAACACTGGGTCTGGGTTTCTCCGCACATCAAGAACCAATGGGAATAAAAACCAGAGATTTAAAAAAAATTCTTTAAAGAAAACAGAAAAAAAAAAATCTGATTCTTACATAAGCATGTATACAGTACCAACCAGTGGCAGGCTGTGTGCAGGAAGCTGGGGTGCAGAGCGCAGAGGTGACCCAGTTATGCCCTCCCCAAACTCCCAGTTTAGAAGGGGTAATCTCAAACAGAGATTCTGCAAGCCAAGTGCAGCAGGGGTCCCAGGATCGTGGCCTGTACGGCCCCAACAGTCCTGCCCCAAGACCAAGGGAAGGCACACACAGACACCCAGATAGCTAGGGGATGGGTATTTATGAGAGATATCATCAGGTCCCAGAGTGGCTCATAATGAGCTAAAACTATTCAAAAGGAAGGACGTCCTGGGGTCCTCAGGGTTCAACCTCTGACAACCACATACTCACCCAGCTGAAGAGGCACAGGAAAACCATCTGGGAGTTCTATGAACCAGACTCTTCATTTTTTTTTTTAAGGGTGGACTGCAATTCTTATGGTTATGAACCTTGAGGGACACTTAAATAACACTCAAATCTTCTTGGATATCAACTCTTACCTTCTTTTTCTTTAAAAATAAATGAATGAATGAATAAATAAATAAATAAATAAATAAATGGCCTTGACCAGCCTATGTTATGGTGACACACCCAGCATCCATCCATCCAGGGGCCCATACACTGAACGGTCAGGGTATGACATGACTAAGCTATCTGTACAAGGGAAATTAGTGTTTCTCAGGTAGCAAACTGTTCAGGGCCCTGCTATGTCTCAAGGTCAGAGCCCAAAGACTTGAACCTATCCAGGTAGCCCCACCCGGGGAGCTGATGCCACATCGTCAATATCAAGTTTTAGCCTTAACCTCAAAAGCTGTGCGCTCCAGAATAGCAGAACCCGCCAATCTGAGTTTCAAAAATGCAACGTTCCGTTGGGGGTGTTGTGGGGGGTGAGGCTGGAAAGGTGGCTCAGTGGTTAGGCTCAACGGTTGCTTTGGCAGAGGACCTGAGTTCAATTCCCAGCACCCACAGGACAGCTCACAATCATCTGTAATGCCCGTTCTAGGGGATCCAATACCCTCTTCTGCCCTCCAAGGGGGCACTGATTGCATGTGGTCCACAGACAGACACATGGGCAAACACCCGTACACATAAAAAACAAATAGATGAATACATGCTGTTCACACGTGCTTAAATCTTTGGAAGACTAGGGTCACTGGGGCTTAGGTAAGCCCTAGCATCCACACCACCCACTAGGCTTCCCTGACCCTGTGTTTGCACTGCATTCTTACTGAATGACACACAGCTCTGACGGTGAGACACGAAGAGCACAGGCCATTCACGGTCTGGCATCCAAGTGAGCACTGGCTGCCAGCTACACGTGTGGCTCTCAATCCCTCTTCTCCCGTTCTTCTTGATTCTGGCGTTACAGGTTTGGCTTAACATGTACGGCTGTCTTCAGCTATTGAGAATCTAAGCATTCTCCACTGTCGTTGAGAGATACCAATAAGACAAGCCAAAGACCATTCAGAACTTCAAAATCCTAGAAACTTTACGTCAGTGTGGCGTACACGTCCTCATGAGCTATCAGGCCTCAGCACGCATCTCCCTCTCTAGGCATGTCAAACCACGCCCTTCTGTTCCAAACATGCATTTCCCACATAAATACAGGAAGACGCTTCATCCATGGTGTGACAAAATCTCTCCAGCAATTCGAGGCAGTGAGGTCAGTATAGTCCTATCTCCTATTCTGGGTGTGGTTAAAGTTTTTTCATCATGAAAATAATTTTAAAATAAATAACTCAAGCCTCACACTCTAAGGTGGACAACAGAATGCCACGTGCACAGGATTGATTTTTAAAACTGGAAATGACTTTCCAGTAGATGCAGCAAGGCTGAAGGCCTGCTTTATGCTAGATTCAGCCTTGTGGCACTAACATTACTGAATACAATACCGAGGGCCAGAGAGATGGCTCAGCAGGTGAAGGAGCCTTCTGCCAAGTTCAGAGAGTTCGGTCCTCTCTGGGACCCACATGGTGGAAGAAGAGAACCAAGCAAGTCCTACAATTTGTCTTCTGACCTGCACAGGTATGCGTGACTTGCACACACATGTGTGCGCGCACACAAACACACACACACAAAGTAAATAAATGTAAATACAGATATATGCTTAGCTGGAGCCACAACCAGCCTTTCTGAGCAAGTTCAAGGTTCCCCTGCACCTGATTCACAAGGTTCTTTGAGGAACAAACCAACCTTGCTAGTTCCTTTGGGTAAACAGTCTTACGGTCTGTCTACAGAGTCAGAGTTTGAATCTGTCTTGATTGGCATTTGTCAGCCAGCATTTCTGATGCCCAACTTGGAGCCATGAGAGCAGTCTTAAAAAGGATGGGACAAAACCCCAAACCAAAAGTGACTTCAGAGAGGGAACAAGAGTGGGAAGAGACTCTTGAACAGTTTTAGGAGAGGCTCTGGGAACTAAGGGAAAAGTTTCAGGTTTCACATCGGACACTGAAGACTGCAGAGTAGGCCACCTCCCTGCCTTCTGCACAAGAAGCCTCTTCCCTCTCAGAGTCTGTACTTGCCAGATCTTGCCTGATCCCACCATACACAACTGTAGGAGGAGAGGAGACAGATGTTGTCGTCCTCCTGTTAGAGATGAGAAACAGCTGGGAGCACAACTGGACCTCAGACCTTTGAACTCCCTCCTCATTCACGCACCTGCCACAGAAACCCCACAGTCAAGGCCATGTGGAGGTCACACCATACGATAATGCGATACTTTGTGAACAGCAGAACAAATGAGAGGCACCTATCTCTGACTGGCCTTGAACTCTTTATGCAGAAGAAAAGAACCTTAGACTTTGGGTCCTCCTGCCTCCACTTCCCTGGCTAGGCTTTGAGGTGTGTGTACCACCTCACCCAGCTGGTACAGTGGTAGGGACTGAACCCAGGGCTTCATGCGTGCCTCACAAGATCATATCAAATATTCAGTATGGTTTGCCTTTGCTTGTTTGTTTTTGTTTTTAAGCTTCCTGTTCAAAAACGTACAGCACCATGGCCTCACCTCCTGAACAGTGCTAAGGTCTTTTTCTAGTCGTAGCTGGCTAATAAATCAAATGGAAAGCCCAGACGAACTGAAGACTGTTTTCTTTAAGCAAAAGTAATCTGTTCGTTCTCTATGCTGTTCAGTAATGCGGTCAAATGATCAGAAAAAAAAATGCAGTGTAATTTCTGATGCAGTTTTAACTCTTGGAGGATCTGGTCAAAGCTCTGAGCCTGGACCCTTCCCAAGGACAATGCAGCCTCAGCCTGGGGTACAGGAAAGGGGAGCAGTGTATTGGAGCATCACAGAGTTCTTGTCTGGCCACCCATTCCTTCACTCTACCTCAGAAGAGGATGGAGGAGATACCACTCCCTGCTGCAAAAGCCAGATCTTCCCCTCAGACCTGCTGGAGAGCGTCTCTCCTTTGATCCAGTCCAGTTCTTGAAGTCAATCATCCCTCTCCACTGATCGCTCCCATCAGATGGTGTGTGTGTGTGTGTGTGTGTGTGTGTGTGTGTGTGTGTGTGTAGTGGGGGTGGATGGGGAAGAGGAGAGATGAGCTCCTGCCATCATGCATAGATGTCAAAGAATAATTTGAGGAAGTCCATTCTCATCTGATTTGTCATTCCATGATGTGGTCCCTCTCAACCATCACAATGACATTTCATGAGCAACACACACACACACACACACACACACACACACACACACACATTCTCTATACAACCCATTCATCCTCACCAGGCATTTTGATGGGTCTCCTGGATTTAGCCACCTGATAGGGCTTGTGTGCTCTTTTATTTCTCACCTGACTACCCACCTCCTTTGACACTGGCTACACCATCAGACTATAGACTTAACATATCCATTTTAAGTGTGCCAGCCACCTCCAACCTACTGGTGCTTGACTGGAAATATCTTAACTGTGAGCCTCGATTCCCAGCCTTCCCCTACTTCAGCTAACAGGACACCATCTCTCCAAGTGCACAGACCAGAAACTTTAGAATCACCCCATACCCTGTCTACCCTACCAAAGCCAAACTGTTACTCAGCCTGCTCTGTCTCCGACCTCCATCCCACACCCACCTGCCCTCCCCAGACGCCCTGGTCACCTCCTTATTTCAGTGACTCCAACTGCTTCTTTACTGTGCCCCCCCCCCACCTCCACAACAACCACTCTCCATTTTCCTTCAAATGTCAAGCTCCTTGAACTGTGAGTTAGGATGCACCACTTCCCACTCAGTATACTGCAAAAGAAATACAAATCCTTGGGTGGCCAAGATGGCTTAGTGCAAAAAGGCAGTTGAAGCCAAGCCCAACAATCTGAGTTCAAATCCCAGACCCACATTGTGGAAAGAGAGAAACACAAGTGTGCGCGCGCACACACACACACACACACACAATTTAAATGTAATTTCAAAAAATCCAAATATTTAAACAGGGTCCAGGGCTATAGACTTTGTAATCCCAGCTACACAGAGGCTAAAGCAAGAAGATCGAAACTAGTTCAAGATCAGCCTGGGGTAGGCAATGAGTTTAAGACCAGTCACAGTCTACACAGACTGTCTAGTCAGACAAACACACATACTTAAGAATTTCTTTTAACAACTGACAGAAAGAAAGAAGGAAGGGAGGAAGGAAGGAAGGAAGGAAGGAAGGAAGGAAGGAAGGAGGAAAGGAAGGGAAAGAAGGAGGGAAGGAGGGAGGGAGGGAGGGAGGGAGGGAGAAAGGAAAGGTAGAAGAAAGGGGAAGGAAATGGAAAGGAAAGGAAGGGAAGGGAAGGGGCTGGAGGTGTAGCTCAGCGGTACAGCACTTGTCTGGCATGTGTAGAGTTATTTAAGTTTAGCACTAAAAATAAGAGATGGAAACCCGACTCTTTCCAAGGCCCACAGGGTTCCATGTGGCTGTCCCATCCAAGGTCGCCCTTTCTCCCTCCCCCTTATCTATGGCCTCCCCTAGCTTCCTACAGATCTAAAGCTGGCCACACAGACTCTCCTTTGCATGACCACTCTGTTTTGTCCCAGCCTGCTCCTCAAGGAGGCTGCATGAGGTCTTCTGCCTGGTCACTACTTCACAAGAGGATATATCACAGTTTGCAGCATTCACCTCTGCCTGTGTCCATCTGTGGTGGCCAGAGAGAGAATCATGTCTTCGAATCGCCAAGATTCCCAGTCCCTTAATTTGACTGGCAAATAGCATTTACTCAACAAAGAGTAAGCTAACTGGGGCTGGAACAATGGCTCAGCTGTTAAGAGCCCGGTTGCTCTTGCAGAGGACCCAGGTTCAATCCCAGCACCCACACAATGACTCTCAACCCCCCCATAAATCTGGATCTAGGGGATCCAATGCCCTCTTGTGGCCACTGAGGGTACCGAGCATGCGCAAGCTACACAGATATACAAGACAAAAGGCGTATGCACATAAAAATAAATAAATAAATAAATTCTAAAAACAAGTGACTGCTAAGAGTGAAAATGAAAAACAGGGCTTCTCAAGTCAGACATTAAAATAATAACACCACATTATGTGAGCCCAAAATTTTCACAGCCATTTAGACGCAAAGTTTTACTTTTTCCTTCTCTTCTTCCTCCAAAAGTATTTTCAATGTCAGTAGCCCAGTAGCCCAGCATGTCCTACAGTACCACTCCTAGCTTACTGTCCTCTAGGAGAAAACAAACAAACAACCCAAATATTCATTTCCTCAGCCCGAATTCCTGTAAGTGGCTACTCTGAGAATTTAAAATTCTTAGAAAACATCACAGAGGGGGTTTTGGTAGTTGTGTCTGTCTTTTAACTCAAAAGAGATTTTCTAAAAGAATCATGGAACAATTCACATAGAAAGACTTTAATAGTTACTAAAAATTACAGCCCCGGGGGATGGCTCAGTGGGTAGACTGCATAGACAGGAGGACCCGAGTTCAGATCTCCAACACCCAAGCACGAAACATTAAACATGATGGCGGCAGCTATAATCCCAGCACAGGGAGGCAGAGGCAGGAGGATGGATTCCTGGGGTTCACTGGCCAGCCACTGAATTAATGAGCTCCAGACTCAGTGAGAAACTCTGTTTCAAAACTTAAGAAGGTCAGAGCAAGGCACCTTGACAGGATATCTGAGCAAGAGCCATAGGTAACACTGACTGAATTCTGACTTGTTTATCGCGAGCTCGCGGGTGCGCATGTAGGTAGGTGGGCAGGCAGGAACGCACGCACGTATACATGCACGTACGCACGTACGCACGCATCCATGCACGTACGCATGTATGCATGCACGCATGCACGCATCCACGCATGCATGCATCCACGCCTGTGGCACCCTCATAAACATGCCAGTAACTGCCCTCAGGCTGGTTTTAGTCCCTTTCCGGGAGAGGTAGAGAGAAAAATCTCAACTATATTTTAACCTCACCAGTTACCCTCCAATATCAAAATCTAGAAATACGGTTAACCCACAAGATCCTTGAAGATTGCAGCCTTCCCACAAGATCTCTGAAGACTTCAGCCCTCTTCCCTGTTCAGCCACACAGTTTGTGAGTTCAGAAATGGGCAGCGGTTGTGTCGCTCCGGGGCAGCCTCTTAAAGCAGCCTGAGTTCTGGAGCACCTGTCTGGGTCCTTATTTTTCTGGGTCAATATCTAAAGTCAATAAAATCACCTAGCGCTTTCTCCCGAAAAGCCCAGGGTGGCAGTGCAGCTCCGAGAAGTGACCATACACCATCAGTAAGGACCCTATCAATACTCGGATAAATCGCAATAGCCCACACGTGACTTCACAGTTAATCAGGCAAGGCCACACTGAGCTTTCGGGGTCCCCTTCTCCACAAAGCTACCTGCTGCCTGGGAACAGCGGCTTAATTAACCTCAAGCTTGACTAAGCATTAGATCATCCAGCCAGCTGGCTGGAGAGGAAACTTCGAAGATGAACCGAAATTATTTTGGGTGCCTGAAAGTACAAGCTCCCTCTCCAGTAGCACGTATAATTAGGATTTTTAATACATCTACAACAGGGTTGGAGAGGTGGCTCAGCAGTGAAGGGCACTTACTGCTCCTTCCAGACAACTAGAGTTCCATTCCCAGCCCCCACAAGGAGGGTCACCACTGCCTGTAACTGCAGCTCCAGGGGACCCCACGCCTCTGGCCTTGGCAGGCATCTGTACTCATATGTGCTCGCGCGCGCGCACACACACACACACACACACACACACACACACACACACACAATCTCATGCACATAGACACAAGTAAAAATATTTGAAAAAAAAAATCGGTAAGACATGAATGAATGAATGAATCCACACCAGCGGCAGGCTCTCCTAAGTAATGGCTTTTTTACATGTTGGCACGGTTGCCAGGCCGCACAAGAGCCTTTGTGGAATGCCAACGTACAAATCCATTTCTCCATGAGAAGACAAAAAACAGAAGTTAATCAACTCGCCCCGAGTCCATGAAGCAATTTGGCCGTTGGCCCAGGAAGACAGTGTCAAGAGCTCTGGGCCCTCACTCCACATGAGTCTAGAATAAGGCTGGAACCCAAAGATCTATCCTTTTAAAAATAACAGTAATCAGTAATAATAACCCCCATATGCAGAAACGGCTAGAAATTGGTACCCTGTCGATTTTCAGAGACACCTTGGCCTGCCTTGAGCATCCAGTCACCTTAGAAGTCCTGTCGTGTTACTAATACCCACAAACTCCAACCAACTACTAAATATAAACAATATTAGTTAGCACTTCTCACCCCATCAGCCTCACTGCAGAGTCTTCTATGCACCACCCCACCCCACCGAGGGGAAAAAAAAATCCAATACTTTGTGTTCTTACAATCAACCTATACATCAAAGAAGAAAGAGAAAATTCTAAATAAGCTTTGTTTTCATGTTCTCATATTTTTATATGTGAGGCACAGAACAGGCCCTGTCCCCTCTCACCTTTATAATTTAAACTCTGAACTCAACAAAAACCACAGGCCCCGGGCCGGTTAACAGAGTACTTTCTGCACAGCTCCGAGACTGACTCTTTTCACAGCAAGCTTGTGTAAATTCTCTGATATTAGCACATGCCTGCTACGTGGACGCCTGCTTACCAAGCTGTGAAAAGACCCACATTCACTCTGGAACCTACAAAATTAATCTTCTCTGTGCCTATAATACATAAGGCAAAGGCCCCTTCCCTCCCTCCCCCATCCCCCCTCCCCCTCCCCCTCCCCCTCCCCCCTCCATGTCAGGCTGGTCTCTAAACAATCAGTTGGCTAAAATGGACATGCCTGAAAGGGCGGGGCCCAAAGGGGTGTGTCACTCCGGGTATCAATTCCTGTAAATCAAATCCTGACAATTGTCACAATATTTTAAAAAGAATGAATTATGATTCTTGGGCCTTCAAACCTTTATTACCACGAGAACATTGAATGGCGGCAGGGGTTGGGGGCGGTTACTGTGGCTTGATTAATGGCCAAAGCAAGACAATAAAATAAATCTCATAAATGTTAAGAGGGAAAAAAAAAAAAAACTGAACCACTATTCTTGGTTCCCAGGTTAGACATGTAAATAATTCCACCCTGGAATAAACACACATGAGGGATTCTTATTTACTCTCCCAGCGCATACACCCAATCAGGTTTAGCTACTCGCCCAGTTAAAGATAACAGCTAATTTGTTTAGCTAATGCCTAGTTGGGAACATGTGATAGGTGGCACTAATAATTCTAACTAACTCAACTCTCAACCTGCCAAATATCAAACCCTCGATCCTAAGACCTGACGGGAGGAAGGACAGAAGACAAAATCAGTAACATAGAGGATTTTGTTTTTGTTGTTGTTATTTTTTTTTTAACCAAATTTCCATTCCTAGACTCAAAACCTGTTTACAGAACTAGGAAAAGCTTAACCGACTTTAGTTAACCCCAGTGTTAGTTGGTTATGCCTTAACCCTACTAACCAGATCCTGGCCAGACACCCCGGTTGCTCAAATTATTCTGGCCAAGTTCAACTCCCCACCCCAGCACCCATCAAAGTAAAAGTATCTGCAGAACCCAGTAGGCTGAGTGCCAAGAAAGCAAGCAAGGGGAGGCAGCGACTGCTGGTTTAACCAGCTAAGTGCTGGGTCCTCCAGCATCCTGTCCAAGTGAGTCACAAAGCACACTTCCACACACAACTCCTTGCCTGAAAAGTACCAATGGGGACATCTTTAAACTCCTTTCTAAAACAAAAAAACAAAAAACAAAAAACAAAACACACAAAACAAAACACCTCTGCTGCCTGAGAAAAAGGCCAGTGCAAACTGCTGCTCCCAGGCATGCTCTGCTGTGCTGTCTTGGGCCATGGCAGAACTGGTCATCTCTAAGCATGAATTCCACACACTTCACAAGACAGTCCAGAACCACGGAAGACCCAGCACTAACTAGAACACAAACACTTCACTTACCAAAGCAACATTTGTCTGAGGAGTTTGACAGCAAGCTGACTCTAACCTGCCCGGAACCCAAAAGCATTTTCTTCTTTAACCCAAGGATGGCGGGCACACAAGCTCCAGCCAGGTGCCGGCCAGAGGCTGCCTGCCAGGTGCCGTCAGCCTCCTCCGTTGGTAAAACGGTGGTGGTTTGCTTTGTAATTTCTGCTTCTTCGGCCCACCCGCAGTAACTTCCCAGACTCCCAGACTGAAGTTAGGGAGTGAAGAGGCAAGTTCGCCTGCTTACACACTTCTCCCACCTGGGTGGCCACACTTACTTCTGGGGACTACCCAGCCCCCACAGAGCCCGCAGACTCACATATATACACATATGCACCATGTCAAAAACCCCAAAAGACACATCCCTAGGGTCCTGCGGTTTCTTGGCTGGAAGAATGGAGGCTTTATAATATACCAACCTTCAATTTCAAACCCACCACACCGACACCCTTGAAGCGGGGGTTTGCCAGTTACACCGCCCACCTCACCCCTCCCCCTTTGCTGGGATGCTGTGAGCCCCGAGAGGGAACAGAGAAGAAGGCAAGCAGGGAAAAGGCCCTGCTAACGTACTGAAAGTAAAGAGGCCGCGGGAGACTTGTCTTTCTGTGTCCCCCGCAGGCTTCCCTCCACACTCCACCCCCATCTTCTTACGGTGCATCCCTCCTCCCAACTATTTTTTTTAATGAAACTTAATAAGCTTTTCGCCTACCTTGGCTGTTTCGGCAACAAGTGCCTGGGCGATCCGACAAGACGGCCAATCTCCACTTGGGGGGGTGAGATGGGGGGCGAGCCGAGCTGATGGAATAATTTCAATATTAATTTATGTCAGCCGCCTTCTCGCAGCTACTCATTTACAGTACGGCCCTCAGCCTGTAAACAAATATCGCTCCGCCAGGAAACATACTCCCCAGATGCAAGCCCCTCTCCCCAAGCAGGGAACCTGGCCCCTCGCCCCTCCCTCCCACAGCACGGCCCCCTCCCCCCCGAGTCCCGGGTGGGAAGCTCAGGGTTTTCCAAAGCACCAACTCACCACCTTCAGCCACCACCCCAGCAAGAAACTTACTCGGTCCGGTCTACGCCTCAACCCTCCCTCCAGGAAATCTCCTCTCCATATGTATTCAACCTCCCCGCAGGAAATCTGCTCCCCCCTCCCCCCTTCTATATACATGCACACCCCCTCTCTCCTCCTCACGCGCCCTCCCCGGGCAGAAACTTACTAGCTAGCAAGCAAGCGTGCAGGCTTTCTCGTTCTTGGAAACTTACTCCCAGATACAGCACCACCAGCACCCTTCTTTCCCCCCTCCCCCAGGCCCTGCTCCCTTCCTTGCCCTCCAACTCCAAACTCTCCGCATCCAGCCACTCTCTCCCTCCCCGGTGGAAATTTGCAGCGCCGGGCTGCGCGCGTGCATCCACCCTCCTCCCCTCCAGGAAACTTACTCCCCATCTGCATGCACCGCCTCTCAGCCATCGCTTAGAGGGAAGGGGGTGTGCTGGGGAGACAGAAATACATATGTATCTCTCGCCCCTCCCCCGGCCGCAGCCCACTCAGGGCCGAGCAACGCTAACCTGGCCTTACCTTTTTGCATGGCCCCCTCCCCGAGCCCTCCGGATCCGCTCCCCAGCACCCCAACCCACCCCTTTTCACCCATCACCCACCCCTAGCAACCGTTCCTAAGCTCCTCTCGGCCTTTTTTTTTTTTTTTTTTAATCCAGGATGCAAATTCCTCCCCTGTCAGCAAATCGACTGTCAAATTATTTTCTTGCAAAAGGAGAAAGGCGGGGTGGAGGGGGGGGTCAGAAAAGGGGGGCAGACAGGCGGGTAAAGGGAGGGAGAGGGACAGAGGAGGGGAGAGATATCCCTCCGCAGAGCTGGGGCTGGCGGCGGGCGGGGAAGCAGGAAGTAAGGTGTCCAGCGCGGCGGGTTCTCCGTCGCGGCCCCCGCCCGCCGCCCCTGTCCCCCGGGGCGCCGCGCTCCGGCAGGCGCGGGCCGCCCGGTGCATTGTTCGCAGCCTTTCCCTAGCCGGTGCACGGACGACTTTTTTTCCGCGCTCCGCGTTGTGTATGCGTGAGCTTGCACCTTTTGTAAGCTGGCGAGTCTCTGAACGCAAGAGGATGGGACCACGAGCCGAGGACCTGTCAGTCCCCGGAGTGCAGCAGAGACTCAGATCCGAGGAGGGGGTGGGGGACTCGAGGCCCCCTTGGAGTGGGAGGGGTGGGAGAGCAGCTTGGTGGCCGGGAAGCTGCCGCCTTCCCACTCCGGACCCGTTGCAGGATTGCTTCCTGCGTCGCAGTCGCGGTTATTGTAAAAGGCGCGTTGCGAATCTAACGACTCGGGCTGGGAGATTTTTTGTTGTTGTTGTTTATTTAAGGATTTTCAAAGATGCCAAGATCCAGGCGGGCTGCAGGAAAGGATTGTGCCTCGAACCCTCACCATCACCGCATCCCCCGGTCTTTCTAGGGCCTGGGGGTGCTCCCAGGAAGGGATCTGCGGGTTCTGGAGAAGCTCGCGCCTCCATCCTCTGCCCCTTGGGGGCGGGGAGAGGTCTCCATCTCCGCTGGGTCTGGGAGGGATGTTGCCTAGGAGAGAGGCGGGCAGGAGGGAGGGAGGAGAGGAGGGGGCGCGGGTGCGGCCCTGCGTCCGCCCCTCGCCGTGCGCCATGACTGTGGAACGTGGTGCCGGGGAGGAGGGCCCGCCGCCGGGGGGCCGCCCGGGGCTGCTCGGCATTGGTTGCAGAAACCCGAGCCCTGGAGTCGCTCCCCCTCCTTGGGTTTGTCTCCTCCTCCTGCTCTGCGGGGGAAAACCGCTGCACCCAAACGGAGAGCAGCTGCGAGCAAGGGGGCAGGGCGCCGGCTGGCAGGCTAGCCAAGGGTTCGAAGCCCCCTTCGGGGGGCGCTGGCCTCGGAAATGGGAAAGGACCCGAACCAGACCTCGTCCTAAGACTGCAGATCAGTCCAGGTGCCACTACCTTAGGGCAACATCCCGGCATCTCCAGCCGTCTTCGTACTTCTTTTTTGGTCTGAGGAAACGTGCACCAAAGATAGTTTAACTAAAGCAGCCACTCCGCGCAGAGATCTAGACTTCAGTGCTGGAGGATCTGTGGGACAACGAGTATTTTTTATTTCATTTTTCCACGAGGAAAAGTTACACCATCCTTTCCCTCCCTGGTGTGGAGGAATCGTTGTGCCCTTTTCTCCCCAAATCTGGTGAGAGATAAGCCACTGTCCCCGACCCACCCCACCCCCACTTGAGCTCCGGGTGTGGACAGGGCGGGAGAAAGACTATATGGAAGCTTAAAGCATGAGGTCATGGGTTGAAGAGGCTGCTGCCAAAAGCCGCGGAGGTGGTGTGTATACGCGAGTGTGTGCGCGCGCGTGCGTGGGTGGGTGGGTGTGTTTGGAGGGGTAACGGTTTTCCATCTTCCAGCACTAGAAAGCCTTCTCATCTAATCCTATAAATTCTAAAACACCTGAGCCAGGGAGACCCTTTGTAAAACACAGAAAGGGGCTCCGGTCTGTTTTCTCTCAGTGAACCTCTAGCCAGTGCACGAGTCCTTACGACTAAAGAGCCCGGGACAGTGAACAGGAGCATAGCTTGCCCACCCTTCCTTCCCAATCCTCTGCTTCCGTCAGGACTGCAGCCCTTCCCAAGACACTAGTGTCCCACACCCCAGCTTACTGCCTGCAAGTCCCTCCCCACTGCTCTCAGAATAAAGCAAGTTCTGAAGCAACCCCACTCCCCTTTGGGAGGGGGTGTATTTCACCTCTGCAGCCCTCTCTTCCTTCAGCCATAAGCCGTACCACTGCTTTGCTGGGGGGTAGGGGTGGGGTCCCTTACCTTCATCTACCTGATTTTACTAGACTTTTTGGACAGTCAATGTTCCAGTCCACTGCCCCTATCTCCAAGAACCCTTCTAGAAGTTACACCTTCATCTCTAACTCCCTGGAGTTGGCAGGCCTTTCTCCAGACCTTCTGGCAGCCAGGCTGTCTCGGAACTGGCCCTAAGAAAGGCTCTTTGCCAAGCTTGAGAGTCACCATTGCCTCAGGGCCTGACGGTTCCCTGAGGGAGTTGGCTTGGATTCCTCAAGAGACCCCAGAGAAAGCATCGCCCTGACCTACCTACAAACCTGAGCCCTTCCACCTCCAAACATCTGCATCCACACCCACACAGCACCAAGAGAGGAAAGGTCTTCAAACAAAAGCTCCTCCCTGGGGCAGATAAGAAACCCGAATAGATAAGGAGTTTCAGGCTGCTGAGTTAAGTAACTGGCCCCAGGTCATATACAGACCTTTATTCCGACCCAGGTTTGCAGGGGCTCCTAGGCCACAGGCTGCAGGATAAGGGTTTGCTTCATGCTACTGCACAGCCACCTTACAACACCAGGCTTTCTTACTTGGTCCACGAGTTCACCAGGAGCGGAGAGACAGTGATGCTGAAGAGTTAGCCCAGAAGACCTTGAGCAATCTCTCTCTGGAATGATGGCACATACAATAAATTGACACGGTGAGGCTTAAACGAGTTAATAGTTACAACACCACAAGAAGCCCTTGTTTGTTTTTAATGGGGTCCTGTAGTTCTCTCCCTCCCCCCTCTCTCGCTCCCTCCTCGCTCTCTCTGTCTCTTACACACACACACACACACACACACACACACACACACGAGAAAATTATGTCCCCAGAGTCCGAAATTATTTAAGCAAAATTATCTTTGACCTAAATGATTGGAAAACACCAATAAAGACATAAATAAATAGAAAGACCACATTTAGTCAATGAAATCACCTTTTAAAAAAAGACAGCGTTTATTTGTCTTGTGTGTGTGTGTGGTTGGAACATGGAGGTCAAAGGACAACTTATTAGCAACTGGTGCTCATGTTCCACCAAGTGGGATCCAGGGCTTGAACTCAAGTCATCAGTCTTGGTGGAAGGTACCTTTACACACTGAACCAGCTCACTGGCCTTGATCAAGGAAATCAGCTTTTAAAGGCAATCTGCAGTGTGACATACCCGATCCCCTACAAAGACTATGGTTTTTAGTCTGTTTTGGAACAGGTCTGCAATTAAACTCAGTCTCTATTGTACTAGATTTGTGGTCAGTTGGTTGGTGACAGGATAATACTATGTAACCCTGGTTAGCCTGGCACTTTCAATACAGCCCAGACTGTCCTGGAACTCACAGAGACCTGCCTGCTGGTGTCTCTCAAGTGCTGGGATTAAAGACGTGCCCCACCATACCCTGATAGGGATTTTTTAATGAGTCAAAGGTCTGGAGAGATAGCTCATGGGTTAAGAGCACGGATGCCCTTCCAGAGGACCTGGGCCCAATTCCCAGCAATCAGGTGGTCTACAACCATCTGTAACTCCAGTCCCAGGGGAGCTGGCGCTCTCTTCTGGTCTCCAAGGTGCTGCACACGTGTGGTACACTGACAAGCATCGAGGCAAAAGATGCATACATATAAAATGAAAACACAAAGTCAGAGAGAAGATGGCTGCTATCAAAATATCAGGTCTTCTAACTGAATCGAGCTAAAAGGCATCCTAGCCCCTGGGCACAGCCTGCCTTCTGGAGACTGAAGCCAGGTGACCACTGTATAATAATGGAAGTTACTGTCAAAGCTGTTAGGTCTTGATTGTCAATTCTCAGCACTTGTCCTCGTGGTAAAACTTGCTTAAATGTAATTATCCCTCCCCTCCTCTTCTTCCTCCTCTTCCTCTCCTCCTCTTCATCTTCCTCTTCTTCCTCTTCCTCCTCCTCCTCCTTCATAGGCTTAATGGTACCAGGTTCAAATGAACAACAAACTGTCCCCATCCACTCCACTTTCCCTGAGTAGAAGCAAGTAAATTCACAGGTGGAAGATATGCCCAGCGGTTTTCCAACGGAGGCCATGCAAGACTCTTTGGATTCCTATTTCAATCTTTATGTCCAATGCTCCTTTTCCAGCCCAGGTGGAGCCAGCGCCCT
>JANHMN010000017.1:56958207-56971353 GCA_030674055.1 Rhabdomys pumilio
GAGAAGTTGAGAAAAAGTTATGCCTACATATCGGTCTGCCCTTTTTTAAAACAGAAAGATGTTGTCTTAGTGTGGTGGTTTGAATATGCTTGGCCCAGGGAGTAGCACTATTAGGAGGTGTGGCCTTGTTGGAAGAAGTGTGTCACTGCAGGGGTGACACTCCTGAGTGGTCCACTCAGGACACTCCTCCTAGCCACCTGGGAGTCAGTCTTCTCCTGTTTGCCATCAGAACAAGATGTAGAACTCTCAGCACTTTCAGTGCCATATCTGCCTAGACACTGCCATACTCCTGCCTTGATGATAATGAACTGAACCCCTAAACCTGTAAGCCAGCCCCAATTAAATGTTGTTTCTTATGAGAGTTGCCTTGGTCATGGTGTCTCTTCACAGCAATGGAAACCCTAACTAAGATGCTTGGTACGCAAAGTAGAGTCATAGTACTTAGCAACTTAGTAAAATGTTTTAGATAGCTGTGGCCTAAAGGCTCTGTACACTAGTCTTGTATTATCTTTCCTTCTTTGGGGAACCCCAAACCTTTCTTCTCCAGTGCAGCTAATGAACAGCCCAGAAAAGAGCCTACAGGACTCCAACTTTTCTTTGGCAGTCAAAGTCATTGCTCACCAGTCACTATGTAATCCAAAGTCTCACCTGTGCCGTTAATTTATATTTGTGCAGCTTCTCATAGTTCACAAAAGACACTCCCATATATTGTCATATTTACATTTTTATTTTACCTTTCATATGTGTGCCTGAATGCATATATGTGTAGTCTGTGTGTGCAGGAGCTCTTCGATGTCAGAAGAGGACATGGGATGCAATTTCAGCAGCTGTGGTGATTGCCATCAGAAAGCATTACCCAGGTAACACATGGTCACTGGAGCAAATGAGTCGCTGTTGTGGAATCCCAGCCACAGAAAGGCTGCTACCTGCTCTATGTCACATGTCCCTGCTCTATGTCACACGTCTCCAAGTTTTGAAGTCTGACCTCTTACTAGTTTCAAAGGCATGTTGTGGTTTAAAGGCTATGAGCAGTAGGGAGTTTGTTAGTCGGGGTTCCCTAGAGGATCAGAACTTATAGAATAGATATAGATATTTATTAAAGTGATTAAAATGGCTTACAAGCTGGTCGAGCTTGTCCAACAATGGCTGCCTATGAATGGAAGGTCCAAGAATCCAGTAGTTGTTCAGTCCATGAGGGTGAACATCCCTTCAGTACACAGCAGACTTCCGAAGAGGTAGACTCTAATGCCAAGGAATGGACTTGCTAGCAAGATTGAGAGCAGAGTGAGCAGACAAAGAGCAAAAGCTTGCTTCTTGTGTGTCCATAATATAGGCTTCCAACAGAAGGTGTACCCTGAATTAAAGGTGGGTCTTCCCTCGTCAAAAGATCTGGATTAAAAGTAGGTCTTCCCACATCAAATAATTAAATTAAGAAAAAAAGAAGTCCTGAGTCAGAGACAGCCCCCATCTCAACTGTTAATGGACCCACACGAAGACCAAACTGCACATTTGCTACATTTGTGGAGGGGCCTAGGTCAGTCCATGCATGATCTTTGGTTGGTGGCTCAGTTGCTATGAGCCCCTATGGGCTCAGGTGAGCTGGCTCTGTAGGTCTTCTTGTGGTATCCATGACCCCTCTGGCTCCCTCAACCCTTCCCCTGACTCTTCTACACAATTCCTCGAACTCCAGCCAATGTTTGGCTGTGTATCTGTTTCCATCAGCTGCTGGATGAAGCCTCTCAGATGACCGCTATGCTAGGCTCCTGTCTGCAAGCATAGTACATTATCATTAATGGTGTCCGGGGTTGGCTGTCTCCCATAGGGTGGGACTTTGTTGCATGACTTTGGATCCCTTTCCCCTAGCTGGGCTACCTTTTCTGGCTTTAGTGGGAGAGGATGTACCTAGTCCTGATGCAATTTGATGAGCCGGGGTGAGTTGGTACAGGTGGGGTCCCCTTCTCTGAGGAGATGGGGGAAGGAGAATTGGGGAAAGTGGGTGGGAGGGTGGGGCTAGGAGGAGAGGAGGAAGGGAGGTTATAATTGGGATGTAAAGTGAATGAATGAGGAAAGGAAGGAAGGAAGGAAGGAAGGAAGGAAAGAAGAAAGAGAAAGGAAGAAAGGAAGGAGGGGAGGAAGGAAGGAAAGGAAAGAAAGAAAGGAAGGAAGGAAGAAAGAAGGAAAGAAAGAGAAAGAAAGGAAGGGAGGAAGGAAGGAAGAAAGAAAAAGGAAGGAAGGAAGAAAGAAAAAGAACGAAAGGAAGGAAGGAAGGAAGGGAAAGAAAAAAAGAAGAAATGAAAAGAATCCTTCACAGGTGTGCCCAGACATTTGAGTTTGGTTCCAAATGTAGTCAAGTTGACAACCAAGAACAGCCAACCCAGGAAGAAACAGTTTACCCTGGGCTGGGTAGCTCTGTGGAGGCAAAGACCTGGGCAAGCAAAAGAGAACAAAGGTATTTTACTCAAAATGTTTGAAATTTTGCCAAATGCCATACAACCCTCACTTCATTGTTATCTCGAAATTTCTTTTTTATTCCCCAAGTCACAAGACATATGAGGCAAAATTCTCTACCACATCGCTCTCCGACTCCTAATCACAGCAGAAGGAGAAAGGCAACATAAAGGACCCGCGGTAGCGCTCTTTTCGGCCGCCTACATTAGTTAATTTTCTGTCACTGTGAAATAAACAACCATGAGCAAGACAAATTTTATATATATTACACACACACACACACACACACACACACACACACACACACACACACAAGAACACTTTATTTTGGCTCATGGTTCCAAAAGCATGAAGCCCTTATGGTGAGAAAGTATGAGTGCAAACATTAGACATAACAGCAAGAGGACTAAGCTGAGAGCTCACTTCGGCCATAGCACAAAGCAAAGAAAGCAAATTGAAAGTGCTGGCCCAGTGATGTAATTTCTCCAGCAAAGTTGTACGGCCCAAACCTCCCAAACAGCCCCACCGGCTGGGCACATGCTATCGGAATATCTATTTGGGAGACATTTCTCATTTAAACTACCCATCAGCTTAGGAGCAGATTTTTGGGAAGTCCGACTTTATCCAACTGGGGATCTTTAAAAAAAAACTTTTTTAAAGTTTTATTTTGGTTCTAGTGCTTATGTGCGCGCGGTGTGTGTGTGTGTGTCTGTGTCTGTGTGTGTGCATGCGTGTGTATGTGATGAACTATTCCCATCTCTTGGTTCTCTGTGCAACCTAGACTGGCTTCTAACTCACTTTCTAACCAAAACTGGCCTGGAACTTTCAATCCTCCTGCCTCAGCCTCCTAAGCACTCAGAATATAAACATGTGTCGCCACGTCTGACCTCATCTTTTATGTGAGTACAGGTGTTCAGTGAGGCCAGAAAAGGGTGTTGTATCCACCAGAGGTAAATGACTCCTTTGTAAGCTGCCCCATGGTGCTGTGAACTGAAGAGCAAAGCACTCTTACTCGCTGAACCATCTCTCCAGCCACTGGGCATCTTCTATTAAAGCTGTGGGAGAAGGCAGAGGAAGAGGGAGAATAAGGAGGAAGGAGGCTGGGGATGAGCTAAGTTCTCCCTAGCATGCACCGGGCCGTAGGTTCAATCCCAGCACCACCTGAATCAGGCATGCTGGCTTGTGTCTGTAATCCAAACTCTCAGAAGATGGAGGCAGACGGATCAGAAGTTCAGAAGATTGAGGTCATCCTTGGCTTCACAGGGAGTTTAAGACCAGACTGAGATAAAAAAGAAAAAGAAAAGAGGAAAGAAAACCGAAAGAGGAGGAAGGGGAAAGCCATAATTAGAAGTAGCCAATGAAATCCAAGCTTTTGGAAAGGTCCCCCCGTTTGTTTGTTTGTTTTTTTATATTTACTTCGAGTGTCTGTGTAAGTGCCTGATTGTGTGTGTGTGTGTGTGTGTGTGTGTGTGTGTGTGTGCACTGTGCGTGTGCTGGTGCCCTCAGGAACCAGAAGAGGGCACTGGGTTTCCTGAAAACAGACTTCCAGCAGGTGGTTAAATCCAGTGAGGGTACTGAGAACTCAACCAGTTTCTGCAAGAGCAGAAAGCACTCGTAACCACTGAGCCATTTCTCTAGCCCCTGGAAAGGACCTTTTAATGACAATCTGAAAGTTTAGAATTAATGATACAGTAGACCATCCTGTGTCTAATGGCAGTGACAGGTCTGATCAGTGGAGGGAGTTTTTAAATTTTTGTACTGTATGCTCACCTCCCCTTAGCAGGAATTTTCAATCTACATGTCCCAATTAAGATCACAGGAAAGCCACCCTAACTTCCTTTCCTCCATATATTTTTAAGATTTATTTTTATTATTTCTGTATGTCGGTGCGTATGCACGTGTGTGTGCGTGTGCATGTATGTGTGTGCATGCATGTGTGTGCATGCATGTAGTGCATGCATATGTATGTGTTCACGTGTGTGCACATGTGTATATGTACAGAAGCCAGAGATGATGCAACTCTATGTATTGTTCTCCATTTTCTTTTATGTTACTTCTTATTTTTAACTGTGTGTGTGTGTGTGTGTGTGTGTGTGTGTGTGTGTGTGAAGTATACATATGTATGAGTACAGGTGTCCTCAGAGTCCCAAAGGGGGCACTAGAGCCCATGGAGCTAGAGTTGCAGGAGGAGGTAAGCCACCTGACTTCAGTGCAGAGAACCAAATTTGAGTTCTTAGCAAGAATGACATGTGCTCTTAACCACTGAACCATTTTTCTCCAGCCATCCCTCCTACCTGCCAAAAACAAACAAACAAACAACAACAAAAACCAACCAAACAAACAAACAAACAAACAGAAAACAAAGAATCCTTATTTTTTGAGACAAGGTTTCTCACTGGACCTGGAGTTCCTGAGCTCAGGTCCACTGGCCAGTGAGCCCCAGCGATCTCCCTGTCTTTGCATCTTGACCGCTGGGGTCAGAGATGCATGTCACCTTGCTCGGCTTTTTACTTGGGCACGGCTGATCAACTCTCGCCTATGTGATGTATTGGTTATTTTTCTATTGCTGTGATAAACCAGTATGACCAAAAGCAAATCATGGAAGAGTTTATTTTGGGCTGATGGTTCCTGAGTAGTAAGAACCCATCGTGGCAGCAGGCGACAGGCGGCAGGCGGCAGGCGGCAGGAAGTGAGAGTTCACATCTTTAGCCTCAAGCATGAAGCAGAGGGGGAGCTGGCAGTGAGACAAAGCTTTAAACTTCCAAAGTGATGACACACTTCCTCCAGGGATTCCATTTCCCCATGACTTCTCCAAACAGCACTGCTGTCTGGGGACTAACTGTTCAAATGTCTGAGCCTGTGGGGGACATGTCTCATTCAGACTGTCCCAAGTAGCAAACAGGTCCCCATCCCACGTCTGGCTAGACTTTGAAGAAGGTGGTTTGGAAACTGTTGAGTAGGACTGTCCCATTTGCTGAAGGAAGTGGAACGCTTCTGTCCAGCCCACCAGTTCAGAGAAAGCCAAGCATCATGACAATCCAGACTCTCCCTCAAGGGGCTGGAGAGATGGCTGGGGTGCTCTTGCAAAGAGTACTGGTTCCCAGCGCCATATTTGATAGCTTGCAACCTTCCCTAACTCCACCTCCACGTGATCTAATGCCCTCTTCTAGTCTCCAAGGGCACCACAGTCATGTCCACAACAACCTCCCCAAACACACACACACACACACTATATATATATATATATATATATATATATATATATATATATAAAATTACTATTTTATTAACTTTTAAATATATAAATAATATATAATATATATAATTATATAATATATAAATTAATTATATTATATTTAAACGTATATTTAAAAGTTAATAAAATAGTAATAATAATTCCTTCAAAATGTCTAAAAGACATCCTGACAGAGAGGTATTATTTTCATTAACAAAACAGTCTTTTATTTTCCCCAAGACAGGGTCTCTCTGTGTAGCCCTAGCTGTCCTGGAACTCACTCTATAGACCAAGCTGGCTTTGAACTCCCAGAGGTGCTGCTGCCTCTGCCTCCCTAGTGCTGGGATTAAAGGCTCACACTACCTTGCCTTGGCTCAGCGTTGCTTTCTGTAGTAAAAACCAAAATCAACTGGAAACACATTGGATGTCATTAACAGAAGACCAGGTTAATCTAATATACGAGAGTATTATACAACCATTACAATGAAAAATTTGACTTTGTGATTGCACATAGATAAATCTTAAAACCAATATAGAAAATCTAACTGCAGAGTATGTGGGATGTGTTACCATTTGAATAGTTTAAAAACCTCAAAATAATGTCATATGTTGTTTGTGAATAAATGAATATGGAATAAAAATCACAAAATGTGCAAAGAGAGGATTTGCAGGAAACCTGATCTGCTCTCTGTGACGTCTTTATTCTCCAAGGAAAAGGTCTGGGAGGGGGACTGGAGCTCGGCTTATAGGAACTCTTGCCTCGTGTACACCCGGCCCTGGCTCCATCTTCAGCACTTGATAACCTGGGCACGGTGGCACACAATCCATAATCTCGGCAGCCAGAAGAACTAGAAGTTCAAGGCAATCCTCTGCTACACAGTAAATTCAAGGCTAGTCTGGGCTACATGAGACTCTGTCTCAAATAAACAAAAATATTAGCTTGCTAAGTGCCAAGTGCTGAGGCCAAACTGAATAATCGTGAGACACTAGTGATTGGTTAATCTCCTGAAATGCTGGAGAAGATGAATGTCACAGGACAGCCTGGTAAGCCAGGCTGGGTTCCACTCCCACCATTTCTCCTTTGGTAGTGGTAGGGGAGAGTCTGACAATTTGTATTTTCTAACGACCATGCAGGGGATGCTGCTGGTGTGTTCATTTCAGGTGCTAAAGGCCATTGTGGAAGGATCACTTTATGCTGTGTTTCTTTTTTTTTTTTTTGGTTTTTCGAGACAGGGTTTCTCTGTGTAGTCCTGGCTGTCCTGGAACTCACTCTGTAGACCAGGCTGGCCTCGAACTCAGAAATCCGCCTGCCTCTGCCTCCCAAGTGCTGGGATTAAAGGTGTGCACCACCACCGCCCTGCGGAAGGATCACTTTAAAAAATGATCTTAAGATTTGTTTATTTCTATTTTGTATGTCTGAGTATTCTGTCTGCATGTGTGTCTAGACATCACGTGTGTACCTGGTATCCACGTAGACCAGAAGGGGGTCCCCTAGAACTAGAGTTGGATGCTGGGAGTCAAACCTGAATCTTCTGTAAGAGCAGCCAGGGCTCCTACTTTGTGAATGTTCAGAGTTCTTAAGAAGTTTTTATTACACATTATTTATTTTGGACCATGAGTGTGTGTGTGTGTGTGTGTGTGTGTGTGTCCCATAGTGCCTGTAGAGAGGTCAGAGGGAAACGTTCAGGACTTGATACTTTCCTTCCTCCACCACGTGGGTGTCAGGGACTGAACTGAGGCCTTTAGACTTTATAGCACCCAGCCACCTCGCTGGCCTTGACAGCAAATCAGTCCACTGACAATCAAGCTTGCTTAAGGCAAATATACTTCCTGTTTGGTGTCTGACATATACAACATGTTAGCAGTAGTTATTCTTGGATTGCGGACCTCTGGATAATTAAAAAAAAATTCTTCATTTTGCTTGTATGCATCAGGGAGTTTTTCTATAATAAACATTTCCATGTATGAACTAGTGCTAGTGAAATATGAAGAGTGTGTTATCTTTGATTATCTACCAACGGTGTGGGGGTTGTTTGCCGTGTTTTGGTTGTTGGGATAAACATCACAGCCAAAAGCACCTCAGGGAGGAAAGGGCTTGTTTGGCTTACACGTCCACATCATGATTCACCACTGAGGAGGGGCAGGGCAGGAACTGGAGCAGAGACCATGGAGGAATCAGCTTCCTGGTCTGCTGTTGCCTGTCCTGCAACTCAGGACCCCCAGGCCGAGAGTGGTATCACCCAGAGGCCTGGGCCCCCTACAGCAGTCATTAATCATGAAAACACCCCTCAGGTCTGCTCCTAGGCCCATCTAAAGGAGGTAATTTCTCAACTCAAGTTCCCTCTTCCCAGTCTGTCAAGTTGCCAACTGACAACTGGTGGAGTGCTTGCTAAGCTTGTGTGAAGCCCTGGTTCCACCTCAGCACTGCATTCACTGAGTGTAACAGCACAGCCTGCCATCCTAGCACCCATGAAGCAGAAGCAGGAAGACTGGACGTTCACGGTCATATAGCAAGTCTGAGGCTAGCCAGACCTATGTGCGCCTCTCTCCCGAGGAGGGACTAAGGTTAGGAGAGTGATGTCCATACATTTTGCCTCTGGAATGTTCATGATCACATCTGGAAGGGAGCACATACATTTGAAAACGGTTTAGTAAGAAGAGGAACTTGTTGAGAGCAAAAGTACAGTCGGCAAGCGCTGCAGAGGGAAAAGGTGACTGGGCCGCGTGGCCCTGGGGGGCCCTCATGGGCTCACCTTCAGAAGGATGACAAACTGGCTTGGGATCTTCCTGAGCCTGGGTGGAGGGGTGTGTGTGTGTGTGTGTGTGTGTGTGTGTGTGTGTGTGTGTGTGTGGTGGGGGGTTGCAGAATCCTACCATGCATAGACTGTACCCAGCAGATGTTCAGTGAGCTCTGTGCATAAAGCCATGTGAAAAAAAAGAACGGAACTCTACGTATTCATACAGAAACTTCACTCGGGCCCACAGTGCGCACGCTCAGCGCAGTCAGGATTCACACCTCTCACAGACAGTGGCTGGAAGACTGAAATAGAAACCAAAGGCTTCGGGCAAGTCAAGGACGGTGGGGTCATAGGTCATTTTCTGTGTGACCTGACTTTGGCGCCACGTCAGCAACTGGAGAATGTACTGAAGACAGGGAAAAAAAGAATCTTCTGCACTGGACACGCCTCTCCGCTGTGCTGTCTTCTCTACTCTTAAGTCTTCAGATTTCAGGGTTCTCGGCAGAAAATCAGTCTTCTCGATTCTCAGTCCAAAACTACGCTTTCCTTGAAGAATAATTTTTTTTATATTTAAACTTTGTTTTTTTGTTTGCTTGCTTATTTGTTTGTTTGTTTGTTTGTTTGTTTTTTAGGCTTTGAAACTTCTATTTTGTGGGCAAGATAAAACAGCAGGATTTGACTTTCTTCATTAAATAACTAAACCAATACAAATATGTGATGGGCCAGCAAGATGGCATTCAGGAGCTTGCTGCTAAACCTGACAAACTGAGTTCAATCCCCAGGACCCATGTGGTGGAAGCAAAGGACTGACATTCACTGCTGCCCTCAGCCCTCTGCATCTGTGTGATGACATGCACTGATCCACACATATACACAAAGTAAACAAGGGAATAGATAAATTTGTGTAGTAAGGGGCTAGAGAGATGGCTCAGCACCTTCTGTTCTTCCAGAGGTCCTGAGTTCAACTCCCAGCAACCACATGGTGGCTCACAACCATCTGTGATGGGATCTGATGCCCTCCTCTGGTATGAAAGTATGCTGATAGAATGCTCACATACAATACATAAACAAACAAACAAATAAATCTTTTTTTAAAATACATGAAATAAAATTAAATAAAAATACAAGAGAAAATGGAGCAGCCGCAGGAGAGAAGTTCAGAGGACTGAACAAGAGGCAGTCAAGGGCAGGTGGGAAACTCAGGAAATCCATCATCCTTTGGGACTGAGGATGTATTTATTCATTATCTCGTTCACTCCAATGCTCTCACAAGCATACCCATCGTACCTGTCAGATACTAACAGTCCTATGACAGTTAACTTCAATAAAACTGGTTACAAAGTAATGAGGAGGCAGAGTGTGACCTGCCTGCAATCCCAGATGTAGGATGTGGAGACAGGAGGATCAGAGAACTTCAAGACCAGTCTTAACTACATAGCAAGTTCTAGACTGGGTTGGGCTAAGAGATTCTGTGTCAAAAAACAGAAACAAAAGCAAAGGCCTACAGAGATGGCTCAGTGGTTAAGAGTGCTGGCTATACCTGTAGAGAAGCCAAAGGTTCAGGTCACAAATGCTTGTTACTCCAGCTCCATGGGATCTGATGCCTTTGTCCTCCAAGAGCATCTGCACTCAGGTGCACCTACACACACATGCACACACATGCCACATGCACTCAGACACACACTTACACACATGCACAAACACATACAACACCTACATGCACATGGACACACACCCCGTCTCAAAAAAGCAAAACCAAACATAACTAATAGTAAAAACCCATACAAGTCAAGGGATGGCACATGCCTTTAATCCCCGCTCACCGGGGCTGAAGGGACTGGACCCGTGGTGCACACAGCAGCCCTGTCCTTGTCCAGAGAACTTTGATTATTAGTTCTAACGTGCTCACTTTTGGAAACTCTCCCTATGCTTCCAGGATCCCCTTTGAAGTAAGTGACTTCGACCTTTTCCAGAAGTTCTGTTGTTTAAGAGAACCCAGCTAAGACAGATTCCTAGGAGATCCTATGTCAGAGAACTCTGTCCAGGCAGACAAGACCCCCCTCACCCCCCAGATTCTGTACACCTTCCTACAGAGGATGTGTACAGGGGAGTTGTGATGCATTAAGGGTCTGTAAACCCCTTGTGGAATGAATCTAGTGCTGTCTGAACCAGGGAAGAGGAAAAAACTCGCCCGCATCCTAAATGAAAGTTTCTGTGATTTCAAAGGCCATTTGGTTCATCTCCCTGTCAATCTGATTGGATCTGGGATCTCAACACCTCTGGGCAGATCTGTGAGGGCATTTCCTGGAAGGAATAATTACAGGAAGACCCTAATCCCTGGGGGAGCCACCACCTTCCAGTGCCAGGCCAGATACAAAGAAGACAAAGTAGTTTTGATGTTGCCCCCATCTCTGCCGCCATGCTGCCATGGGATCCCAGCTTCTCCAGCCTTCCAACAACTGAAGGACAGAGTCCCAGGACTCCTCCAAGCCTTTGGGACTATGGAGGTACACATTCTCATGGACTGGACAGCTAAGGGTTCCTGGACCCTCCAGTGAACAGAAGCTACTGCTGGCTTCTCTAGACGGTATCACATAAGCCAATCTATTAAGTCCCCTTTGCAATATATATTTGCAATGTATTTCTTCTGTGGGTTCTGAGAACTCAGACCCGTCAGCTGTGTACAGTAAGTCTCATGTCATGATAGACTCAAGGAAGAAGAATGCCAGAAAGCCATTTTATAAATAGGCCTTCAAAGAACAATCTTGCAAAACCAAGGCCACTGTGAAAGGTCGTGCAGCTGTGGCTTCCTGACAGGGGAGAGTGGGTTTGGATTCCAGATCGTCTCTTGCAACCAAGCTGAGCACCCATGCAAAAGGTCACGTCTTTAATGCGTAAAACCGGTCATTTCCACGTAGCCCTGTGGGCGATGACCCCCGTCACTGGTGACTCTCTCTTTAAAAAAAGAAAAAAGAGCTAGATTTCATTCGAAGATCCAAAAACATGATTGCTAGCAATATATTCTTTATAACCGTTTGACAAAAGCCGTTTGAAAGCCCCAGGCTGTTTGTTGTAATGGAATTTTCCTCGTGCGAAAAAGTAAAGCTGGCTGTTGGGTTATTAATGGACTTTGAGCCGACCCCCTCCCTCACAGCACCAAGTTGACAGCTTTAGTATCGTGTTGGCACGATTTATTCTGCGAAGGCATCCCTGCTCCAGTTCTATCTTCCATCTCAAAATTGGAAGTCTTATTTTCATCCTGTTTGTCCGACATTTAATAAGATCTGAACTTGTTTGGTTGGCTTTTGTTGAGTAAGATTAAAGACATACACACATATCCGTTCCACTAGGTCCTCTCTCTCTCTCTCTCTCTCTCTCTCTCTCGCTCTCGTGTGTGATTATGTGTTTCTATGTGTGTAATTGTGTGCATATGCTTGTGTGTTTGTGAATGTGTGTGTATTGAGGAGGAAGAGGTATTTAACTGGATAAATGCAAACAATGTATACTATAAAAAAAAAAAAGGCAAAAAATCGACCTCTGTTTGACCTTGAGGTCTTAGGACAGAAGAACAGAGCTTCCTAACAGACAAAACAAGACTCCAGCCAGACAGAATTCACAGAAGGCTGCTTACTTTCTCATTGTTTTGTTTAGCCCAACCTGCTCTCTGGTTTATAATCCTTCATGGAAGCAAACTAGGAAGGGAGGTTGAAGGTGTTCAGAGCACCGCAGGATCACAAAATAAACAACTCCTGCCCTGCGTGTAAGCCTCCTCACCCTCAAACAGTGGGAGAGCTTGCACAGAGGGTTTGGGCTTCTCATGGATTTAACGGTCGGTGTCATATATTCTCCAGAGACATTCTTTCCCCCCTTCCCCCCTTCACCTCCCTAACCCCGAGACACGGTTTCCCTGTGTAGTCTTGGCTGTCCTGGAACTTACCCTGTAGGCCAGGCTGGCCTTGAACCAGAGACATTCTTTTAAAAATTTTAATTGCTGTTTCTTTTTATTTTATTTATACTGGTGTTTTGCCTGCGTGCCCACAAATGCCAGAAGAGGGGCTCAGATTCCCTGGAACTGACTCACATAGAGATGGTTGTGAGCCACCATGGGGGTGCTGGAAACCAAACCCCAGCCCTCTGCAGGAGAGACAAGCTCTCTTCACCTCCGAGGCATCTCTTCGATCCAGTGTCCTCATGTGTTACCTACCATAGCAAACAGAGCTCGAAACTAATTTAATTTATTATTTTTTTAACGATTTACTTATGTTTATTTTATGTGCATTGGTGTTTTTGCCTGCATCTATGTCTGTGTGAGGGGGTCAGATCATTGGAGCTGAATTACAGACAGGTGTAAGCTGCCATGTGTGGGTTCTGGGAACTGAACTAGGGTTTTCTGGAAGAGCAGCCAGTGCTTTTAACTGCTGAGCCATCTTTCCGGCCTTATCATCATCATTAATTGTTATTGTTGTTTGTTATTAATGTGTGTGTGAGGGGCATGTGGGCCATAGCACACACACGGACATCAGAGGAAAACTTTGCGGAATTGCTTCTCTTTCTACCTCTCATGTGTCTCCAGAGATGACATTTAGATCATCAGGTTTTGCCCACTGAGCCATCGTCAGCTCTTGGGGGTTTTGTTGTTTGTTTTTGTTTTTTGTTTGTTGTTGTTGCTCCTCCTCCCCTTCTTCTTCTTCTTCTTCTTCTTCTTCTTCTTCTTCTTCTTCTTCT
>JANHMN010000017.1:56971363-56999236 GCA_030674055.1 Rhabdomys pumilio
CTCCTCCTCCTCCTCCTCCTCCTCCTCCTCCTCCTCCTCCTCCTCCTCCTTCTCCTTCTCCTTCTCCTTCTTCCTCATCCTCCTCGTCCTCCTCATTCTTCCTTCTTCTTCTGACAGACTCTCACTGTGTAGCCCTGGTTGGCCTAAAGCTCACTATACAGATCCCTGGCCTCAGACTTATAAAGATCCCATCTCTGCCTCCTGTGTGCTAAGATTAAAGGTGTATACCATCTTGTCTCCAAATCAGCAATATCTTTACTCAATTTGCAGCGTAAAGACCTGAGTTTGAGTCTCAGCACCCATGTTTTAAAAAAAAAGCAAAACAGAATAGAACAGGCTTGGTGACAAGATCATAATCTCAGTGATGGCAAGAGAAAGAGAGCTGGATCCCTGAGGTTCAGTGGCCAGTCTGTGAGTTCCAGGCTGGTTCACCAAAAAGGTGGAGTGTTTCTGAGGAACGACACCCAAGGTTGACCACTGGCCTCCTCATGCTTGTAGGTAAGCATACACACACACACACACACACACACACACACACACACACACACACGAGAAAGCACATGAGTGTGGATGTGCATACATGCACACGAAAGCTTTAAAAATAAGGGAAAAAAAAACCATGAAGCCTTCTCTGACCGTGAGGTAACTTTGAGGAAGGAAGCCACCAGCAGGAATAACGACATGGTAAATTAACAGAGGGCTGAGCATGGTGGCGCACACCTTTAATCCCAGCACTCTGGAGGCAGAGGCAGGCGGATCTCTGTGGGTTCAAGGCCAGCGAGGTCTACAGAGTGAGTTTCAGGACAGCCAGGACTACACAGAGAAACCTTGTCTCAAAACAAACAAACAGTAGAGGAAAAAAGAAAGAAAAGGAAAAATGAAAAACGGAAAGATGGAAGGAAGGCTTCACTGGGAGAGCCTGTGGGGCCGCAGTTCTCCAGGACCTTCTCCTGTAGACATTTCTGCACAAGACAGACCTTTTATGGTTACATCATAGTTGTTCTTAGTCTCACTGACTTCTCCTGGCCCAGTCTCTGCCAGGCAGATCAGCTTTTCAGTCACTGAAACTCCAGCTGCGCCCGACAAGTATGCTGCGGCTTGGAATGTTTTCCTTCTGACTCACAAGTTATCCTAATTAATAATAGGGCTGCCATGTGAAAAGTCATGTCCGTTCAGCTCACACTCCAGTATTTCTTTTCTTCTCTTTTTAAAATTTGTTTAACTTTATGTACATGGGAGTGTTGTCTGCATGCATGTCCATGTATCATGGGCATGCAGTCACCACAGTGGCCAGAAGGGGGCATCAGATCCCCTGGGACTGGCATTACAGTTGGTCCAAAGCCATCTTGTGGGTGCTGGGAATCGGATACCGGTCCTCTGGAAGAGCAGACAGTGCTCTTAATCACCAAGCTCTCTCCATCTCTCCATCT
Organism: Rhabdomys pumilio; assembly: GCA_030674055.1. Lineage (NCBI taxonomy): Eukaryota > Metazoa > Chordata > Mammalia > Rodentia > Muridae > Rhabdomys > Rhabdomys pumilio. Next base: position 56,972,794 of record JANHMN010000017.1, read on the forward strand.
CTCCAGAGCCATATGTGTGTGTGTATATATATATATTATATATATATATACATAAATATATACATACATAAATCTTTAATATATATATATATATATTAAAGATTTTTTAATCTTTCCACATTTTTTTTATTGATTCTTTGTGAATTTTACATCCGGTACCCCAGTCACACTCATTTCCCAGTCTTTCCATGTCTGCTTTCTACTCTTATAACCTTCCCCAGAAACAATTTTTTTTTTTAATTCAAAAAGAAATAGTCTCCCCGACCCCTCTGGGCAATGATCTGCTCCTCTGGTAACTGCAGCATCCGCTCACACCTGTCAGAGCTGTTGTGTCTCCTGTTCCACTTTGTGTATGTCCCAACGCCTCCTTCTTTCCTGCCCCTCCTTTACATATTTGTCCTGGTGGCATTGGGAGATACAGAGTATCACCAAGTATACCCTTTTGCCCAAACAGCTTTGCCTGCAAATGTTCATTGCAAGGAGTTGTTGGTCTGGTTCAAGGCCTCTGGCTTCTGCTACACCATCAATGCTAGACACCCACTGAGACACCTCTCAGTCATCCTGCAGTTACCCCAGTCATGGAGCTCCTGCGGTTATGGTTCTGCCAGCTCTCCCGCACTCAGGCCACCAGGGTCAGCTTTCCTGAGTCCAGGTCATTGGGACCAGCTCTCCAGCACCACCAGGGTCAGCTCTCCTGAGTGTGGAGAGCTGTCTCATGCCCATGCCATAGCAGTACCATTATGTAGCAGTCAGTGAGAAGGCGGGGCTGGGTCTCCATGGTCCTCAGACATTAACACATTTTTCAGATGGCAGCCCAAACCACAGGCATCGATGCGTTTCTGTGGTAACACAGACATCAGCACAGACCTAGGCTGCATTAGAACCATAGTTATGGTCCTCAGCTGCATCACAGACAGCACCATGGCCTCAGGTGGCAGCTCAGGCCACTCAGATCAGTATGGCCCCTATGGCAGCATTGCCCTCAGACATCAACATTGCTTCTGATGGTGGCCCAGACCGCAGACATTTGAACGGCCCTTGATAGTAACTTGGGCCATGGGTATCAACACCAACCCAGCTATGGTGGGGTCATGGACTTCACTCAGCAGCAGTGCAGGCTTAGATATCACATGGCCTCGGGTGGCAGCTCAGGCCCTTGCTTCAGCCTGCTCCCCACCACAATCTCATGTACATTTCAGCCACTCTCCCCAGCATGTGAACCACTGTGCTCTGCTTCTCCTTCTCTCCCACCTCTCCACCACATACTTGCTCATCGTAGTGGTGAGGTAGCTTGCTGGTGTGTGTGTGTGTGTGTGTGTGTGTGTGTGTGCTTGGGTATGTGCACATGAGTGAAGGTGTCTACAGACCCACTCTGGACTGGAATGGGAATTACAACTCAGCCTGACTTGGATAGTAAGAATTGAACTTGGGTCTTTTGCGAGAACAGGGCTCCCTCAACCACTGAGCCATCTCATTGGCCCCTTTTTCTTTTCCTTTCGTTTTTATGTGTTTATCTTGTGTGCTCACCTGTGTGTGCCTGTGCATGCACATACCACTGTACGCATGTGGAGTCAGCTCTGTTCTTCCACTCTACAGATCCCAAGTGTCAAGTCAGGCTTGGCAGCAAGCAACTTCACCTGCTAAGCCATCTTGTCAGCCCATTTTGAGCTGACCCGGCGGTGTGCAGGGGCTCACACCATGGAACCTCTCTGAGCTCTACTTTCAGAAGTTGTCATTGTCTCAACTCTCAGAAGTCTAGAAGAGGTACCACAGAGTCAGGATCCCATCCAGGTCTATTTTGAAATAATTCTACTGTTTCTCTGGCTGCCTAAATCAGGAACTGAAGACAGACACCACTGGTGGTCACAGCTACCTGAAGCACCTAGAAGACTGATTTCCAAGGCCACTGACACATCTCTCTTCCGAGAAGTGGAGAGGTGCCGTGCTTCTGCTCCCCAGAGCTGGCGAAGGCAATGGTGGGCTCTGATCCCCTCCCCCATCCCATATCTTCCATCTGTGCCCGTTCTCTGCAGCATCCTTCTTGGAAAGATGTGACTGGCAAAGGTTCTGAGGAAAGCAGCTCACCACTAGGACAGACAGTCTTCTCATTGGATGGGATTCACTTTCTACTTTTTTCCACTTGTGTGTGTGTGTGTGTGTGTGTGTGTGTGTGTGCATATGTGTAAATGTTTGCATGTGCGTGGGCATGCATGCATTGAGAGAGGCCTGGGTTTGGTGTCACCCTCGGCCGGTTCTCTAGCTCATTCATTGAGACAGAGTCTCTTGCTCAAATCCAGAGGTCCCTGACATGGCTAATCTCATTAGCCATCCTGCTCTGGGGATCCCCTCCCTACCTTCCAAGGCTGGATTTACAGGCCAGTCCCAACCGCATCAAGTGTTTGTGTAGGTTCTGAGATGTGAACTCTGGTCCTTAGGCTGGCACAGCTATTATGTCTGCCAGCCCATTGATGAGATTCAGAATCACCTAGAAGCCACACTTCTGGGCACATCTACAAGAGCATTTTCAGAGAGACTGAACTGAGGAAGAAAGACTCACCTTGACTGTGCGTGGTAGCATCCTTTGAGATTAAACAAAGAAGAGAAAGTGAACCTCGCTTGCCTGGGACTCGTGACTATAATCCCGGCACTTGAGTGGCAGGATCTGGAGGAGGAAGAGTTCAAGGTCTTTAGCTACACAGGGTTTGAAGGCAGCCTGGGCTACAGGGGATGCTGTCAGAAAGAGGGATAGGGACGTGGGGATGGGGAGGCATCTCTTCCCGCTTCCATGGTGAGAATGTCATGTGACCAGCTGCCTCAGCCCTGCCACCATGACTTTCCTGCTGTGACAGACTGAACCAACTGTGAGCCCAAGCACAGCCTTCCTTCCTTCAGTTGCCTTTTGTCAGATGTCCTACTGCAGCAACAAGAAAAATTAATACACTCACGAAATGTAAAGGTCTACTATGTCTCCAGACTATTCATTTACAAGAAAATGAGGAAGTCCAAAAACCCAGAAAGTTCTGAAAAGTGAAGTTATTTGCTTACTTTTTAATTATTTATTTTATTCTTGAGATTATAAAATAATTACATCATTTCACTTTTCCCTTTCCTCCCTCCAGAACTTCCCATAAAGCCCATTTTTTTTTTAATTTTTATTTTGGTTTGACAGGATTTCTCTCTGTGGCCTGGCTATCCTGGAACTTACTCTGTAGACCAGGCTGGCCTTGAACTCAGAGGTCCACCTGCCTCTGTCTGCCTGTTGTTGTTTCTTTGCCTTAAGTTTGGTACAGACACTACTGATATTGTAAACCAATCTACACTGATTGCTGTGAGTATTGGTACTATGTATGTATCCCACGTAGAGTGAATATCCACACATTCCTGTATGTGTCCCACGTAGAGTGAATATCCACACATTCCTGTATGTGTCCCACATAGAGTGAATAGCCACACATTTCTGTATGTGTCCCACGTAGAGTGAATATCCACGCATTCCTGTATGTGTCCCATGTAGAGTGAATATCCATGCATTCCTGTATGTGTCCCACGTAGAGTGAATAGCCACACATTCCTGTATGTGTCCCACGTAGAGTGAATAGCCACACATTCCTGTATGTGTCCCACATAGAGTGAATAGCCACACATTCCTGTATGTGTCCCACATAGAGTGAATATCCACACATTCCTGTATGTGTCCCACGTAGAGTGAATATCCACACATTCCTGTATGTGTCCCACGTAGAGTGAATAGCCACACATTTCTGTATGTGTCCCACGTAGAGTGAATATCCACACATTCCTGTATGTGTCCCACGTAGAGTGAATATCCACACATTTCTGTATGTGTCCCACGTAGAGTGAATAGCCACACATTCCTGTATGTGTCCCACGTAGAGTGAATATCCATGCATTTCTGTATGTGTCCCACGTAGAGTGAATATCCACACATTTCTGTATGTGTCCCACGTAGAGTGAATATCCACACATTTCTCAGCAGGATGATTATGCTTGGCTATGACGTAATGTTCCTCCTCCTCGAGAAGATATTTAGTAATAGTTAACATGAGGTGTGATGTTCTCAGGAAATTGTAATGTAGATGAAAACTTCAAACCTTGTAACTTTGTAGCCATTTTCAGGACTCAGTGCTGTGTGCTGCCCATGTGTTCTGGTGTTGCCAGTGTATACTGCCAGTGCAATGTGTGTGTGTGTGTGTGTGTGTGTGTGTGTGTGTGTGTATGTGTGTATGTGCGCATATATATAATATATATATTTTACATATATATAATATATATGTAATATATATATTACAAAATGACACTCGATAATGAATGTTCCTGACTCACTCATGAGGTATATATGTGTGTGTGTATACACATTATGTATATATGTATGTGCATGTATATATACATAGATACATACTATACATATATCAAGTATACAAAATGACACTTGATAATGAATGTTCCTGACTCATGACATATGAATTTCCATCATTTTTAAATATAATCCAACATGTGAAAAATTAGGCACGACAGGCCGGGGTGATGGATCAGTCTGTAAAGTGCTTGTTACAAGCCCGAGGACCTTAGTTTGATCCCCAGAACCCACATTTAAAAGCTAAGTGTTGGTCTACAGAGATGGCTCAGTGGTTAAGAGCACTGGCTGCTGAGTTCAATTCCCAGCAACCACATGGTGGCTCACAACTCTCTCTAACTCCAGTTCCAGAAGATCTGATGCCTTCTCTGGCCTCCTAGGGCTCCTCCACACAAGCAGATATACTCATAAATATATATATATATATATTTAAGTTGGGTATGATGTGTGATTATAATCGCAGTGCTGGAAAGGTGGGCAGATCCCTGCTGTCCATTCTAACCCAGTCAGGGTTATGAGAAACCGGTCTCTAAGAAACAAGATGGAAGGCATCCAGGGGACAACACCTTAATTGGTTCATTCAGACAAGAATTCTTTTCTTTTGTCTATGTCTGTACAAAGTTGCATCTCTTTTCAGGAGTTCATGGGCCTCTTGAAACATGAGTGTTGGTCAAGAAAAAGGAAAATCTTCTCTAACTTTATTGTTTTAGAGAGTAGGGGGCGGTGACAGGACTGGGTGACAGGACTGTCCTCGTCCCATTCTTCACTTTCCAAATCTTCCACAATTTTTATGATATGAAAATAAAATCGACTATATATACCCCCCCCCAAGAAAACACCCTTGTGACAGTAAGATGGCTCAGCAGTTAAAGGGACTTGGCACCAACTCTGAGGACCTGAGTTTGATCCCTGGCGCCCACTTTGCTGAAGGAGAGAACCAACCTCTGACCTCCATACATACACGTGTACTCTGACATGTGTGTGCATATTTGCACATACACATTAAAGCAATGAAGTAACCCTTTAAAAAGGTATTGTTGCATACTCTTGGAAAAGAGACACCGGGGGTCATTATCCACAATTAAGCTGTAAGAAAGTGTTAGTTAAATGTTTTCCTGAGATCCCCAGTCTGGCCTGTCCACCGCAACCCTCGGGCTGGCTATCCCACTGCCACATCTGTGATTCTTCGCCCACGCGAATGTGCTTGGCATTAATGAGGTCACTGTTTCTCCATGTCTAAATGTTCTTCAAGGTCTTTCCATAGAAAATCCCTTGGCCCAGGGAACAAAAGAATCCCGCTATTCCATTATTTCTTACACCGTCAACAGCTGCCAGCCTTACATAAGTCCTATTTAAAAGGGAATATTTTGCCCATCCCTTTCTCTTATAGAGTAGAATGGAAACACAATTCTATTTAAAAAACTGGAAGATAGAAGATGCAGCAAATCATAACATTCGTCATTTTAAGAAAAAGAAATTTAAATTCAAATGTATATTTTTCTTCCCATTTACCATCTCCCGTTGCAGTAAATCTCCAACCCAAATAAGATCCGTCAAAGAAAACACAACTCAATAATTATGAATATAAGCTGCACGCCTAGGTTGGGCAGAGTCACCACTGCACTGCTCTATTCCCCAGCTATGAGACCCTTAGAACTTGTGGGTTTTCCAAGTCACACGCTTGTCCTTCCACCTCCTGCTCCTCCGTCATCTGCCTTCTTCATCATCCTCTTCCATTGTCGTCCTCTCTCCCTCTCTCTCTCTTCCCACCAACCTTTATTTCTCCACCTCCCCTTCTTTACCCAATCACTGGCTCCAGCCTTTATTTTACAAATTAAGGCGGGCAGAAGGTTCACTAGAATTCACCTGTGTAATGACTCACTCCTCTGCAGCCCTTTCTAGGACAGGGGAATTAGCATCAAAATACAAGGCCCCAGGACCATCCACAACAATCTCCCATGCTAAATATGGTATATACCTGGTATTTTGCATACCTAGGAACAAATGAAATGGAAAGTTTGGGATTGCTGTCTTCTTAAATTTTGTTTTATTTTTTTTATTACATCATGTGCATGTGTGTGTGTGTGTGTGTGTGTGTGTGTGTCTGTGTATGTGTGAGAGTGTGTGGGAGTGTGTGGAAGTATGTACTTATGCGTGGGTGGGTATGCATGGCTGTGTGTGTGAGTGTCTGGGTATGTGCACATGTGTGTCTGTGTGTGTGAGTGTATGTGTGAGTGTGTGCGTGTGCATATGTATATGTGAGTGCATACATGTTGCATGTATGCATGTATGTGTGTATACACACATGCAAGTGCACGCACACGTGCATGGGCATGTGTGGTTTTGTGTGTGTGTGTGTGTGTGTGTGTGTGTGATTAAACAACACACAGGAGTCAGTTCTTTCTACTATTTGGGTCTTGGGACATGAACTCAGATCCTTCTATTTGACTTTACACACTAAGCCATGTAGCAACACCCTGTTTTCTTAACATTTAAATACACAAAAACCAAGAGCTAGCAAAAGACTTTGAGAAAATCATCTCTGATTCCCACCGCATCTCCCATACAGTATATTCAGCCTTGCCCATGCTTGCCAGGCACGGCCCACCAATCCCTAACCCATGTGATCAGACGTGACCTCGAGGGTTTTTTTCTTCTAGCCTCTTGCTATTTCTTTGATCTTGGGTTTTGGTGTGTTCTTAAAAATAAGGTTTAGTTGTTTGTTTGTTTGTTTGTTTGTTTGTTTGTTTAACTGGGAGGACAGAGTCTCACTCTGTAGACCAGGCTAGTCTTGAATTCTTTGTTCTCCTGGCTCAGCCTCCTGAGTGCTGGTACTACAGGGGTGTACCACCCACGCTAAGCCAAGTTTGTTTCTGTGGATGGAGGTTAAGCACCTTTCCTATAGATGTTTTGTATCATGGCGCAGGTCTTAGCTTTAAACATCTTCCTTCCAGCCATTTGTCTAGATATTCAAACAGGATTGTGTCTGTACTTGTGCTCTTGTGTATTCATGTCTGGGGAGTGTGTGTGTGTGCGTGTGCGTGTGCGTGTGCGTGTGCGTGTGTCTGTGTGCGTGTGTCTGTGTCTGTCTGTGTTTGTGTGTGTGTGTGTGTGTGTGTGTGTGTGTGTGTGTGTGTGTGTGCTTTTTGCTGTGGGGACTCTGTCCTTCTCAATGATTATAAACATTTATATTTTCATTGAGTAATTTTGAGACTTTGGAGGTTTTTGAAAGTTTACCCATTTCATCTATTTTGAATCAATTTTGAGAACAGTATGAGATGTGCTTTATTGTCCCCAATCATCTACTACTAATTTATAATACTAAGCAAAAGATTACTACTAACTATATTAATAAGTACCTTTTATTTCAATACCATTGAGGGTGAGATTCTTTGCTAACATTCATTTTTGAAAGTTATATATTTCTTTTTATTTTATGTGTACAAGTATTGTGAATATTTGTGTGTGCACTACCCGTGTGCAGTGTCCTCAGAACCAGAAGAGAGCATTAAATTCCCTGTGACTGGAGTCACGGGTGATCATGAGCCACTATATGGGTAATGGGGATTGAATGCGGGTCTTGTGCAAGGTCAGCAAGTGCTCCTAACCACTGGACCACCTTGCCACACCCAACATTTATTTTTAGACATATACATGTCCAGGTCTCTGGCTTCCACTACACCCCACTGGGCTATTTATCTACATCTACACCCAAACCATGCAGCTTTCGATTCCATTAGCATTGCCAAATATTCCAGTTTTTCATGTGACAGTCATCATAGCTGTTTCTAGCTCTGGAGGAGACCCTGTACGCTAGCTAATAGTCTTCTGAATTCGAGGCAAGGGAAAATAGATTTGCTTTCAATGTAAAAATATACATTTTTAAACAATGAGTCACAAGGAAGTCACAAACATCTCAGAAGCCATGCATGAAAAAACGACCTGTCTGACAAAAAGCCGAGGTGGCAGCTTTTCAGGCTCCATGTTTTCATTTGAGGCTTTGCCTCCCAAGGTGGGAGAAACGCCTGGAAAACACACGCACAGCTAAAATACCAAAACATGACATAGCAAAGTCCAGCAGGAGGCTGAGGTGTAGCTTCGTGTTAGCGACTTGCCTAGGATGCACGAGGTCCTGTGTTTGATCCCAGCCAAGAGCTTGGGGGGTGGGGGAGGGGACTCACTAGTGAAACGTGATATTTTAATCTTTGCGGTAGTTAGGCGCAACAAAAATATCTCCTGGAACCGTACAACGGCAAACTAGCCTTTGAGATGATTTCTGACCTACTTCACACAGCCTGTGTTTTCTGAGAAACTCCAGGTGAGTTATTTCTAAATGACTCCAGAGTAGATGTAGCATTGACACCCAAACCTTCAAAGACTGCACAAAGCAAAGAACTAAAAGACCAGCCTTGCTTATAAATATCGATACAAAGACATTAAATAGAATACAAACAAATGACATGGAAGGTGTGTTCCCAAGAACTGTGAGATTTGTTACATAGTGGAAAAAATGGTCCAATACCAGAAGTCTAGGTATGTCTGCCACCAGGCGTGATGACTCGTGCCATACATCCATCCAGGGCTTGGAAGACTAAGGCAGGAGAATTATAATGAGTTGAAGGTCAGCCTGGGCTACATAGAAACATTCTGTCTCAAAACAAGCAAAGAGATGGAAATCTTGATGTATTCGTGTCTTAAGTGAGACATTGTCTGATTTTACTTAATATTAACTATTTATTTAGGGGTGTGCTCTCATGATTTGGGAAAATCCCCGTGAAATATGTACAGTTTCCCTGCAGCTATTCATTAGGCCACAGGCCCAGCACCACAAAATTAAATATTTATTTCTTTAGTGTTTTCATTATTATTTTACATTTGTGAGTGTTTTGCCTGCATTGATGTCTGTACCACATGCATCCCTGGCACGTGCTGAAGTCAGAAGAGGATGTTGGATTCTTGGAACTGGAGTTACATACAGGTATGAGCTGCCTTGTGGGTGCTGGGAATTGAAGCCAGGTCCTCTGGAAGAGCAGCCAGTGTTCCTAGAATCTATTTTTTAATATTGACTTCATTGTTTGTGAATTTGTATGCGTGTACACATGAGAACTAGCACACACGTGTGTGTACATCTGACAGCAGTGCTCTCGGGAAGCCAAAAGTTAAAGTCAGATCTCCTGTAGCTGGGTTACCATCATCAGCTGCCAGATGTGGGTTCTGGGAACTGAACTCAGCTCTGAAGAGCAGCAGGTGTTCGTAAGTGCTGAGCCACCTCTCCAGTCCCCAGAATCAATCCTGATGGGAGATAGTGGTGCCGCCATGTTAAAGGAAAGGCAAGGGCCTGGGGATGTAGCTCAGCAATAAATCACTGCTGTCTCACAGCTGTCTGTAACTCCTGTTCCAGAGCATCTGACATCCCTCACAGACATATGCAGTTAAAACACCTATGCATACGAGAGAGAGAGAAAGAGAGAGAGAGAGAGAGAGAGAGAGAGGGAGAACACAAAAGCAAGATCAGAATGCTCTCATCACTATTAACAAAACATCATCCTGAGCTGAGATGCAAATGCAGTTAGATGAGAGAAAATATAAATACCATGAGAGCAGCTAAGAGCAGAGCTCAGTTCATGTCTAGCATGCTCTAAGCTTGGACTCAATCCCCATCTGCTTTCTGTGGGCACACACACACACACACATACACACACACACACACACACACACACAAATACACACACATAGGGGCAAGGAAAAAATCTTTTCCCCTCCTTTGGTTTTGAGACAAGGTTCTCTGTGCAGACCAGAATGGCCTCAAACTTAGAGAGATCTGCCTGCCTCTGCATCCCAAGTGTCTCTCCAGAGACAATTCAGTGGTTGACAGTATATATTTACTCTTACGAGAGCCTGAGTTCCCAGCCCCAGGGTTGACTCACAATTACCTGTTGCAGGATATCTTATCACATTGCAAACCCAGAGATTGTGTTGTTTACTGGAAAACCCTGTTTCTAGTTGTGCTGTGGCTCAACCCTTAGCACACACCTTTAATTCCTCTGACTAGATTACAGACATGCCCTTAGCACACCTTTAATCCCAAGTAATGAAGGTGAAGTTAGTTCGTGGAAGGAGGCACCCATGTTTGAAAGTGATGTCTAATTGAGTGGCAGACAAAGTGATGAATCAGAGAAAGATATGACAGAATAGGATCTGCCTTACTCTCATGAGAAGATAGAGAAAAGGGAATCTACTTAAGAAATACCACAGGGAAGGTTGGGGGAGACAGTTTTATGGGGAGAGTTTTGCAGAGACAGGCTAAAGAGAGAACAAGCTAGACATAGGTGAAGACAGAATGAGCCAGAGAATCAGAAGAAGCCAGAAGATTAGAACAGATTGTCAGAGTTAGTATGAGACCAAGCAGAGCAATTCAGAAGCTGAGAGAAGCCAAATTGAATCAGTCAGCTTGGAGAGGAATTTGAGCCAGAACACCTCAGTTGAACCAGCCGATCAGTGCTCAGAAAGACCAAGAAAGGGTGAGTTTATTCATCAGTAAGTCTTAGAGGCTGAGAAACCTTCTAGGCCTAGATTAGATTGTACCAAGGCTAAAAGCTACCGTGTGGTACTTTCTTAAGTAGCTTCCCTTTTCTCTCTCTTCTCATGAGAGTTGGGCAGATCCTATTCTGTCAAATCTTTCTCTGATTCATCACTTTGTCTGCCACTCAGTAAGTCTTAGAGGCTGAGAAACCTTCTAGGCCTAGATTAGATTGTACCTAGGCTGAAAGCTACCAAGACTAGGTCTAGGTTAGCAAACTGAGGCAGTAAGCCTCAGAGACGACAATTACCTCGGGAGAATAAAAATTACTTTTATGATTACCAGATCCAGGGTTCTGATATGTTCTCTTCTGCTTTCCATGGTCACCCACACTTATTGTGCACAGACACCTGTAAATGACTTTGAAAGTAAAAACAAATCTTTAAAAATGATACAAGTAGCATAAGATTTCCACAAGTGACACTTCATCTACAATGTCACTGCATCCACCTGTCACCGTCATCTATTTCCAGGAGATTTCAGCACCCAACCAAGGAACCGACAGATGTTGTAAGTCTGAACCCCCTACACTCAGCCTCATGCTCTGGGTGTTTGTTATCCATCTTTTGAGGCTGTGGACACTTTAGCAGATGAATCCTGGCTAGCAGAAGCAGGTCACTAGACACCAGAATTGAAGGTCCTAACCCAGCTCCTGATTCCAGGTCCTCTCCTCTTCCTGGTCTACTAGGATACATCTGTACCACACACTCCCACTGCAACAAACGCTTCTGCACTTTCCCACCATGATGGACTGAAGCTCTCTCAATCCATGACCCCAAACCATCTTCTTTCCCTTGAGCTGCTTCTATCAGGGTCCACATCATAACGTTACAACAGTGGCAAGTACACCCTTATATCTCCATTCTCCATCTCTCCGCCCGTTGCCCCTGGCAACTAACAATATACATGCCTCCACAGACACAACACATGTACACTCGTAAAAAAGAAAAAGAGAGAAGGAAGGAAGGATTTGAAAACAAGAAAAGCAGATGCCAGGCATGGCTACATACACGTGTAACTTCAGCACTCAGGAGGCAGAGGCAGATCTCTGTGAGTTCACGGCCAGTCCGGTCTACAGAGTGAGATTCATTCTAAGCAGGGCTACATATTGAAGCACTGTCTCAAAAAAAAAAAAAAATAGAGCAAATAAACAAAAGGCCAGAGAGAGCCCTGGAGGGGAGACCTCAGATCCAAATTTTACTCCACCTTTTGTTAACAGCCACCAATGATTCTGACTTAACCCTTTCCCTTCTCTGAGGCTTAGCATCTTCCCCCGAGGAATGGGTACAGGCCCTGTGGTCCCTCTAGTTACAAACTCCACTCCTACGTAAGAACACAGCCATGGACAAGATGGCCCACAGGGCTTACATGGCTCCTACAGGCCTGCTCTGCTGTTCTAGGGACTCAGCAAACATGACAACTGCGATTTTTTTTAATTCATTATCATGCCATGCATGAAATAAACCAGAAAAGAAAGCCCACTTTCTTGGGACTGATAATGTAACAAGCCGTAAACTTCATGAGATCACCTTGGAAAGAATTTGATAGTTAAGTCTTCTGAACATTTTTCAGGGAACGGGCTTTAAATGGGGAAAGAAAAAAATGTAAATGTCTTCAAGACGGGGAACCATCTTAAATAAAAATAACTACATTTTACTTTTAAATTTTTCAAAATAATCATCTTCAAAAATATAGAGTGTTAGATATTTTCCCCTTTTAGATCTTACAGTCGTTTTGCATTTGTTTAAATAAAGCTTTGAGGAATTGAGCTTCAGAGCTGTAGTCCCAGGCCAGGAGAATGGCCCAGATGAATGACTTTTCCTGATACTTGCTTAGTTACTTGGTTATTGATGGTCACACTCTGTCCTGAAACCAAACACCACTGTCCAGGTGAGCTTTAACTGTCAACTTGACACAGCCTGGAGTCATCTGAGAAGAGGAGTCTCTATTGAGGGATTGCCCGTATCAGATCAGCCCATGGGCGTGTCTGGGGGAGAGGGGGGAGGAGGGGATTGTCTTGATTGTTAATTGCTGTAGGAGGGCCCAGCCCACTGTAGGTAGAACTATTCCCTAGGCAGGTAGACCGTGTATGAGAAAGTTAGCTACCGTGAACTCGAGCAAGCCAGCAAGCAGTGTTATGGAAACTTTAAGAGGTAGATCCTTACCAGAAGACAATGAAGCACTAAAAGTGTGCCTTGACATTCTACAGCCTTCCCCTGTCCTCTCTCTGGTTCTTGTCTGCTGGAGCAATGCGACCAGCTGCCCCACACTCCTGCTCCTGTGCCTTCCCCACCAGGATCTACCGACTATATATATCCTCACACTGGGAGCCACACTGGGAGCTTCCCTCCCTTAAATTGTCCCTTGTCAGACATTTGGCTACAGCAATAGAGGAAGGAACTAATCCATCTTCACACACCCAAGGGAATCTACCTGTGTTAGCTACTTCTCTGTTGTTATGGTAAAAAGGTACCTTACAGAAGAGAGCGTTCCTTTTGGTTTCTGATTCCAAAGCAATGGTGACTGCATTGAGCAAGAAGACACAGCAGCAAGAGGCAGGTATGTTGGCAGGAGCAGCAATCTGAGAGCTCACATCTTTAATAACAAGAACCAAGATTAGAGAGAGTGTACTGGAAGTAGGGGGAGGCTTTGAACTTGCAAAGCCTCCCCCAGCAACATCCTTTCTCCAGCAAGGCTGAACCTGTTATAACCTCCCCCAACACCGCCACCAACTGGGGCCTAAGTATTCAAATAAACAAGACTGTAAGGGACATTATAATTTAAATCACCACACCAGTCATGAGCACCATTGTGTTTGTACAAGAATCTTGGGACTGAGGGTATGACTCAGTGGTAGAGTACTTGCCTAGCAGCTTAAGGCCTGGGCTCCATCTCAGCACCAGGAGAAGAAGAAAGATATGGAAGAGGAGGAGAAGAAGAAACAGGAAGTGGGGGGGGAGGGGAGGAAGATGCTCGCTAAGCATAAGGCCCTTAGGTTGAGAGAGAGCACATAGCATATAGAATAGAAATAACTCTGGCTTCTCAGAATCCATGCTCATTTAAGAGCCAGAAACAGACTAGCTGGCTAATATTGTGTGTGCGTGTAGATATAAATACATACTGTTCACTCCCTAATGGAGTCACTAAGGAATTCTAATTTTTATTTTTGAGATGTCTTCCTTAGATGGCATCAGTATGAAAAGTTAGAGACAGGCCCAGTTCATAGCCCTGACTGAGGGTTGACTAAATGCCAAGGGAGGGCTAAATCCTTCTGTGCATATTTTCTTAACCATTAGAGCATAGACATTTGGGATTCCAGAGCCTGAGACAGATACAATAGCTTAGTGTATGTTCAACAATTCCAGGCTTTCTGGGGTGTAGTGGGCGGGCCTAGTGCTGTTTGTATTCTAATGTTAAATACTGGTTCCTCAGGAGGTGGTTGCCCCTGACAAGCAGAACACCATGTACTCAAGTGATGCCATGTGAACATTCTCCCCAAATTAACTGGTCAATAAAAGGCTAGAAATGTGATTGGGCAATGGAGGGGAAAAGGTGGGACTAGGGGCTCAAACAAGGGTCGTAGGTAGAGAGAGGAGGAAGACCAAGGAAGAGGAAGAGGCCATGAACCATAATCAAGTGGCCAGGAGACACAGCAAGTAACAAGGGGTCTGATAGCTGGGGAATATGTTGGTATAGCCCTAGATCTGCCTACTCTAGACATATGGCTTATAAATAAAATACCTGGGGGTTGGAGAGATGGCTCAGTGGTTAAGAGCACTGACTGCTCTTTCAAAGGTCCTGAGTTCAATTCCCAGCAACCACATGGTGACTCACAACCATCTATAATAGGATCTGATGCCCTTTTCTGATGTGTCTGAGAACAGCTACAATGTACTCATATAAATAAAATAAACAATTATTTTTTAAAATAAAAGAAAATAGAATACCTGGATTGTGTGTCTTTTATATGGGCTTATTAGAATTATAAATCCCAACAACACCGTGGAGCATGAGATCTAGGGTGCAGTGTAGGTAGAGGCTCTCCAGCTGTGGAGGATGGGGAAAGTTGAAGAAAGACACAGTTACTTAGAGATGGTGTCACAGTTCCAAAATCAGAAAAGGGGCTGGGAGAATTCCACGCATGTCTATTGCTCACAGCGTTACACTGGGAGAGGGAATTATTAATTCAATGACATTGCAGACCTCAGTAAGGTACACAGTCTGTGTTTGTGTCTATGCTCTTGTGTGTGTGTGTGTGTGTGCATGCTTGTGTGTGTGTTGGGTGTGTGTGTGTGTGTGTGTGTGTGTGTTGCGGAGTAGGTTCTACCTCAGAAGAACCCAAGAGAAAGTTCTCCCACTGTTGTCAAATTTGTTTCTGTGGGGAAATATGAACAATGTCTACCTTCTCCTCCTAAAGTCCCAATGACAAACCAAAGTTCCAGTCCACCAAAGTTCACCCTGGGGAATCAATGAGTTTATTAGTCTTACTTACAGAACATGGGTGAGGTGCTATGGGCAGATTCCCAGTCATCCTAAAGCAGGCACTTGCTGGGAAGTCTGAGCCCAGCCTGCATGATGGCTTCTCCATGGCTGCATAGATGGAGTCTTTTTTTCTAAGACAAAAATCCTGAAGCCATGTGCAATAAGGGCAGGATTTGTGCAGGTGGCCAAGAGGTGTGGCTAGAACCTCAGGTAAGGGTCAGATTCTCTGGAACTAGAGTTTCTCAAATCTTTGTGAGCCAACATGTGGATGCTGGGAACTAAACCCAGGTTTTCTGCAAAAGTAGTAAGTGCTCTTAACTGCTGAGACATCTTTCCAGACTCATAAATGTAATTTTGTTTGTTTGCTTTTGGATTTTGAGACAAGGTCTCAGTGTGTAGCCCTGAGTCTCCTGGAACTCACTCCATAGACCAGGCTGGCCTCAATCTCAGAGATCCTCCTTCCTCTGCTTCCTTTGTGCTTAAATTAAAGGTGTGTGCCACCATGCCTGGCATAAATGTAATTTTTTTTTTAAAGTCTTCAAGTTACACTAAGACTTGAACTTTGCTCCACTAGAATGACAAGGAAGCAGATGCTGGGTCTCACTGGAGGGAGGCAGTGACCTAGCCAAGTAGCAAGATTGCTCCAGCAGCCTAGAACGGGACATAGGCTGACCAGTCCTGCAGTCAGTTATGACAGAGACTTGGGGCAGACGGACAGCATTGAGGGTTGCAAGAAAAAGTCAAATTCTGAGTCCATTTTTAGTTAAAACTCGTAAGTTTTTTAGGATTTCCAATGAAACCCAGGAGTCGAGGAAGTATCTTAAGTTTTTAGACTAAACATCTGTGAGAATAGCTAGCATGAAATAAGGTAGGAAAAGTGGGTGAGCTCGGTTTGTGTGTGTGCTGGTGCACATGTATGTACATATGGAAGCCAGAACACAGCCTTACATGCCATTTCTCAGGAGGTGTCCCCTTGTTTTCTGAGACAGGGTCGCTCACTGGTCTGGAACGCACGGATTATGCCAGGTTGCCTGGGCAGTCATTCCTAGGAAGCTGCCTGTGTCTGCCGTCCCAGGGCTGGGATTACAAGTGTACATTCCCACATTTGGCTTTACTGCCTGAGCCATCAAGGTCATATTACTGTGCACTTTGTAAAGTTTGTTTTTGTATTATTCAAATGCTGATTTTTGTGAGGCAGAGAGTTGAGTACAGAATGGACTTCGGTATTGTTACATATGCTACGTCATATTTTGTAAACAGTCCCTTTCTCACCTTCTGATTGGCTTATATAAAATCTGATGGCCTATAGCAAAGGCAGGAAGTAGAAGGAGGGACTTCCGGGCGGAGATGGGAACGCTGGGAAAGAGTGAGGCGAAGAGAACGCACAGGAAGAAGCTGGCGGGAGTAAAGGAGAGGTAACTAACGAGCCGCTTGGCAGAACATAGATTAGAATAAATGGGTTAATTACAAGCTAGATAGGAACAAGCCTAGCTATAAGGGCTAGGCCTTCATAAATAAATATAACTCTCTGTGTCATTAATCAGAGCTGGGTCTGGCATACACAGACCATACAGTTATACTGAGCCATTTCCTCAGTTTTAAATCTGGATTGGAGACATTCCTAGCTGGTTGGTCTGAAGACTTCAGAGAGAGCTCAGAATTGCAGGTAGAAATTTGGTCAAGGAGATGGCTTAGCAGTTAAGAGTGCACACAGGTCTTGCAGCAGACCCAAGTTTGGTTCCCAGTATCCAAACCAGGAAGCGCAAGACTGCCAACTGCAGGAGAGCTGAAGCCTCTAGCCTCCTTGGGCAGACACACACAAACACACACACACACTACTTAAAATAGAATAATAGATCTTTTTTTTTAAAGCTATAAGTTATCAGTGAATCCATGTTACTTGAAGTCACCAGCCCAGTAACATCATCTGGAAAGCTGTTTAGATTGGGAAAATGTGAAGAGATCCAAGGACCAGCCCGGCTTCGTCGCTGAGGTCGGGCAGTTGAAGAGGAAGCAGTAAATGTGACTGAAACCAAGCAACGAGAAGACACAGGAAGAGACCAGATGGGCATGCTCTTCAAAGCCAAGTGGAGGAAGTTATTAAGTCAGTGGGGAGGGGGGGGGACCGGACAATTAGATTAAGACAAGACAAAGTTAGTCAATTCACAGACAGAGATAAAGACATAAAGAATAAAAGAACAGCTGAGAGAAACAAGGGCTAATGATGTAATCTGGCACCCATTCACTGAGTGTCTCCGAACAGCAAGTATGAAAAACAATATTTTTAAGGAAAATATAGCTCTTTCTTTTCCTCATTGTATAAAACTTTTTTCCAAGACTGGATTTCTCTGTGTAGGCCTGGCTATCCTGGAATTCACTCTGTAGACCAGACTGGTTTTGAATTCACAGAGATTCACCTGCCTCTGCTTCTGAAGTGCTGGGAGCAAAGGTGTGAGTGACCTTGCCCAGCTCATTTAAAACATTATTAACTGGTTCATCAATTTGTACTTCGTGTATTCTATTCATGAGCGTTTGCCTCATGTATGTACCTGTCGGTGCCCAGTGCCAGTGGAGGCCAGAAACATCTGTCCAATTCCCTCAAAACTGGAGTTATAAATGGTTGTGAGTGGCCCTATGGGTTCTGGGAACCCAACCTGAGAGCTCACAAAAGAAGCCACTGCTCTTAACCACTGAGCCAGTGCTCCAGCCCCTTTTCTTACTATTTTACATTTGTATTGATTCACTGAGAATTTCACAATGCATAAAATGCATTCTGATCAGATTTACTTTCCAACTTCTATCAATCTGCCCTCCAATTTTCTGGCATCATCATCATTTATTATTATTTTTTTTTTTACAGCCCACTATCTTAGTTGGTGTTCTGTTGCTGTGAAGAGATGCCATGACCAAGACAACTCTTCTAAAAAGGAAGCCTTTAACTGGGGCTTGCTTACAGTTTTAGATGGTTCGTCCATGCTCATCTAGGTGGGAGGCAGACAGGCATGGTGCTGGAATAGTAGCTGAACTTTACAACCTGATCCACAAGCCGTAGGCAGGCAGACAGACAGACAGACAGACAGACAGACAGACAGACAGACAGACTTAGCCAGTGATACACCTCCTCAATAAGGCCACATCTACTCCAACAAGATTATACCCCTTTTCCAAATAATTCCACCAACTGGGGATCAAGTGTTTTAACTATGAGCCTATGGGGGCCATTTTTATTCAAATTAACACACCCCCTATTCCAATTTGTGTTACTTCTCTATAAATGAATGTGGAGAGAGAAGACAATATTTAAAAGAAATGTGCTGGGAGATGAAGTGCCTAGCCTCACAGAGACTTGAAATGCAGGGGTTTGGGGGTGGGGTGGAGGTGGGGGATTCCCAGGGAGGCCCCATCTGCTCAGAGGAAAAAGGGAGGAGAGGATTGTGAGAGGAGTGGCCAGGAGGGAGCAGTGAGCAAAATGTAAAGTGGATAAGTAAAAAATAAAATTAAATTTAAAAAAATATGCAAGAAGCTATTATGTTTGTATTTTAAAAGACTCAAGAATGGCAGGTGCCATTCTGGAAGGAAATTGAGTGTGAAGGAGGCTTACTAAAGAAAGTTCTTGGGATCAACCTTGGGGCAAAGTAGGCAGAGGGAAGGACAGCCTGTTTGGAGCAACTTGGCTTGGGAAATTGTGTTTGCCCTTTCCTGTTGAGGCAGCCCTCACCTCCTGTGGATAATTTGGGCTCATGAACTTCTTGGAAAGATTGATTAAAAACAGGGTCAGCTCTAACCCAGTATTAGGCACCAGTACAGTGGGTGCAAATTTGTTCTTGAAGCTACCAATCAGGGAAAAACCTCGATTATCATCTCATGTGTACACATGATAGCACAGGAGTGCAAGCAACATCCACCTTTTCGAGAGATAAAAACCCACCTCATTCCTCCCACTGGGACCTGACTCTTCCCATCTCTCCAAACTCTTAAAAAGAACCCAGGAAAGGATCTTGCTTCCATTCTCTAGAATGTATTCTATACTTTTTTTTTAAAAAAAAGATTTATTTATTTATTATGTATATAGCATTCTGCCTGCATGTATGCCTACAGGCCAGAAGAAGGTATCAGATATCATTACAGATGGTTATGAACCACCATGTGGTTGCTGGGAATGGAACTCAGGACCTCAGGAAGAGCAGCCAATGCTCTTAACTCTGAGCCTTCTCTCCAGTATACTTTTACTGTCATTTTTAATCCACACTTTCTCTTTTAGAGATTATTTTTATTTTATATTGTATTTATGTGCATGTGTGTTTGTCTGTGTGTATATAGGCATGTGTGTGCTATGCCTACAGAGACCAGAAGAGGGCCTCAGGTCTACCTTGAGCTGGAATTACTGTGAGTTGAGCCACCCAATGTGGTACTAGGTGTTATTGCAATTTTTTTAAGTGATAGCTTTTTTTTTCTTTATTCCACCTAGCTCCCAAATAAATGGGACAGAGACTTTAAGGTTTATATGATAAGCTTTAGGGTACAATATCTGAGCAGTTATTCACCTATTCTAATCCTCTAATCTAATTTGTCTTAAACTCAGAGCTACTCCAAAATCTCCAGCCAAAATCTCTGAGATACTTATATTTTAGTACTGATTTGGCTCTCTTTGCTCCAAGTTTTTTCTCACGGTGTCTCCGGGATCCTCTCCAAGTGGTGAATCCTCCTCTCGTCTCTGTCTATCTATCTGTCTGTTTATCTATCTATCTATCTATCTATCTATCTATCTATCTATCTATCTTTCCCCTCTACCTCTCCCCTGGCTGGCAGAAGTCCCGCCCTAGTCTCTCTCCTACTCAGTTATTGGCTGATCAGCTTTTATTGACAAAAAAGAGAATAAATGGAAGTTTACATAAACTTGAGACAGGAGGTTCTTAGACTAAGCATTACAATACCATGTCCGGATTACAGCCAGATACGAGTTGGGGGGGGGCAGGGAAATCAGCATTTGAATAACACAAGGATAAGCTTCACACTGTGACTGAAACAGGTAGCAATGGAACTCAGGTCCTTTGGAAGACCAGCAAGCATTCTTAACCACTGAGCCCTCTCTCCAACCAAACATGCTACACTACCAGGGTTAGTACTCCATTGTTGAAGGCACAAAGAACATTTCCGAGCCTCCTCCAGTAATGAGATTGGAAGCTTGACTCAACAGTGGGAGTCAAGATGACACCATCTCCACAAAGACTTCAGCTAATCCCACAGGAAGGGATTGATCACTGCCCTGGATTAATCATTATCCCCAGATGTGGAACTGTCAATACCCAAACAGGATGATCCTCTGAATGCTGTTGTGTTCCTTCTATCATGGGGAGCTTAGAGGCTAAAATGGAACTTTAAATAGTCTAACTCCAGTAGAGGGTAGCACTTAGTTGCCCGGCTTCCATGCTTCCTTGGAGGCAGGCTGCCCTCAAGAAGAGGTAAGGCCTGAGGACAGACAGTGATGTGTACTGTGAGTCCTGGAGCAGCCAGTGCTGAGCTTGATCTCCTGGGAGCAATCCCAACTGAACTGTCTGGGGACCAGGGCTTTTCATTTGTAGAGGGAATGGAGGATTTCAAGATGGCTTGTTCCACAATGAGTCTAACTGAAATAGCAGATGGAGTTCCAAGAAGACTAAGGCCAACCTGAGCCACACCTTTCCGTCTGCACAGCCATCCAGAGAAAGGTGAAATCCAACCAAAGGGGAAAGATTGGCTCCTCACAGGGGAACAGCAGTTACTGAGAACAGACTTCTCGTTGGCTAGAAGAAATGAAAGGAGACATTGAAACAGGTCCCCTCGATTTACAGAGGAACTTTGTCAACCTGGCAGTCTATCATCAACAGTATTGTGCTTCTAGAATGATCACCAAATAAAATGAAAAGCCCTTGAGACAAATGTAAGCAAGAAGGTTGGAGAGATGGCTCAGCAGTTAAGAGCAATGGCTGCTCTTCCAGAGGACCCAGGTTCAATTCCCAGCACCCAGGCCAGCTCACAACTGCCTGTAACTCCAGTTGCAGGGGATTCGATGCCATCTTCTGGCCTCCATAGGCAGCAGGCACAGATACATACGCAGGCCAAACATCCATATACATTAAAAAAAAAATAGATAGAGAGACCGAGGATGCTGTGCAGTGAAATAGGAAGTATAGTGGTGAGAGGCCTGAAGAGCTGAACCAGGCATTGATTCACACCTGCAGTCCAGGCACTTGGGAGGTAGTGGCCAAGAACCACAAGTTCAAGGTCATCTTCAGCGACACGGTGAGTTCCAGGCCAGCCTGGGCTACATGACACCATGTTTTAGAAAACAAAAACAACAACAACAAGAAGCAAGATCAAGCATATAGGTTGGTAATATTAGTTTGGTTGGACTTGTTTGTTTGGTTTTAGTTTTTTTTTTATTTGTTTAGTTTTGATTTTTCAAGACAAAGTTTCTCTGTGTAGTCCCCAGCCATCCTGTAACTCACTCTGCAGACCAGGCTGGCCTCAAACTCAAGAGATCCACTTGCTTCTTCCTTCTGAGTGCTGGGATTAAAGGTGTGTGCCACCACTTCCCCACATTAATCTAAATTCTGACAGATGTTAGCTGTTAAAATTTAGAGGCTGAGCCGGGCGGTGGTGGCGCACACCTTTAATCCCAGCACTTGGGAGGCAGAGGCAGGCAGATTTCTGAGTTCGAGGCCAGCCTGGTCTACCGAGTGAGTTCCAGGACAGCCAGGGCTACACAGAGAATCCCTGTCTCGAAAAAGCAAAAAAAAAAAAAAAAAATTTAGAGGCTGACAAGATGGCTCAGATAAAAATGTTTGCTGCCAACTATGACAACTTGAGTTCCATCCCCAGGATCTATGTGGTACCACAAAAGATCCAACTTGAGAAAGTTGTCCTCTGACCTCTACGCATATGCTATGGCACACACACATACACACACACACACACATTGATGCAATAATTATAATGAGCCTTTCACAAATCATTACTAATTACCTAAATGTAAATGTTTACAAGCAGGATGGAAATATATTTTAAGCAAGAATAGTGTAGACAACAGGAAAGAGGACAGAAATCTTCATAAGACCTTTTTGGGATTTTTGTTTTGTTTTGTTTTTACAGAGGAAAATAATACAAAATAATTTTACACTTTATTGTGTCAAGAATGCATAAGGAGCTGAAGAGATGACTCAGCATATAAGATCACTGGCTGTTCTTGCAAAGGACCTGGGTTGGGTTTCCAGCTCCCACGTGGCAGCCCACAACTGCCCTTAATTCCAATACCAAGGATCTGCTGCCCTCTTCTGGCCTCCATTGGCACTGCATGAATATGGTTCATAGACATATACTCAGGTACATACAAGTACATGTAAATAAATAAAATACATCTTTTCTTATAAAAAGAATGCAAGCTTTTCTTATTAAAAAAAAAAGCATCAAGGCTAGGGAGGTGCCTCAGTGGGTAAAGTGCGGAGCTGTGGGTATCTCTAATTCTAGCACTTGACTGGTGCTGGGTTATGGTTGTGGCAGAGACTGGTGAATCCCCAGAGTTCAATAGCCAATCAGCATAGCCTACCGGTGACTGTTGGGTTCAGTGGGAGACCTTGTCTTGAAAAACAAGGTGGCTGGATGTGATTGCCTGCTCTCCCTCTAATCTCAGTACTCAGAAGGCAGAGGCAGGAAGATCTATGTGGTGTTGAGGCCAGCCTGGATTACATAGTAAATTCTAGGCTGGTCAGGGCTACATATTGAGACCCTATCCCAATAATCAATCAATCAATCAGTCAGTCATCTAACCAGTCAGCATAAGGTGGGGTAGCCTTTCAAAAAGCTTCCCCCTTGCTGCTGGGACCGCCAGCTTCCCTGAGTTCTAGCTCATAAATAAGTAATGTTTCCCTTTCTGTCTTCCTATTTCTTTTCTTTTAAAAAATTAATTTATGTGTATGGGTGATTGCCTGCATGTATTCTCTGTACCACACCCATGCCTGGTGCCCTTAGAAGTCAGAAGTAGGTATTGAATGCCCTCCAAATGGAGTTACAGATGGTTGTAACCTGCCATTTGGGTGCTGGGAATTAAACTGGGTCTTCTAAGAGAGCAGCCAGTGCTCTTAGGCACTGACCTATTTCTCCAGCTTCCTATTTGTTATCCAGAAACGTGAGCGTGTATGTCTTCTACAGACACGCTGAGCTTTCTCAGTCTTTCTCTAGAGCACTGACCTACCCACCCTTTCTGCCACACTGCTAACCTCCATTGCTGAGCTTGCCAGCCTTTGGGGTCTGCACTCAAGAGGACACCACTTTGTGTCTTCCTCTTTCCACTGGATGGCTGCAGGGACTTACAGCTCTCCTGCCTGCTATTTCCTTTGAACTCTAGTAAAATTGCCCTTGAGCTTTGAAAGGTGGAGAGAGGAAGAGGAAGGCACCCAAGGTCGACCCCTGGCTGTCACCTCTACACACAGATGTGCATATGTTCACATGTGCACAAACACACTCATAAAGAATACAGCATGCCGGGCGATGGTGGCGCACGCCTTTAATCCCAGCACTTGGGAGGCAGAGGCAGGCGGATTTCTGAGTTCGAGGCCAGCCTGGTCTACAGAGTGAGTTCCAGGACCGCCAGGGCTACACAGAGAGACCCTATCTCGAAAAACAAAACAAAACAAAAAACAAAAAACAAAAAAAAGGAATACAGCACATCACATCCAACGTCTACAGAGCAAACAAGGAAATAAGCAAACGCCTGGCATTCACTCATATTATGGTCCACCACTTTATTATAAGCAGTTCAGAGAAACATCCAGAAAGCCACGGCTGACAGAATTAGTAAAGAGATAAGAGCATTAAGAAGCAGGAAGCAGAGGCAGGAGGATCTCTGTGAGCTTGAGGCCAGCCCGGTTTACAAAGAGAGTTACAGGACAGCCAGGGCTACACAGAGAAACCCTGTTTTGAAGGGGAAAGAAGAGGAAGAGAAGGAAAAGAAGGTGAAACTCTGTGATGGTTTGTATATGCTCGCCCGGGGAGTGGCACTATTAGGTGTGGCCCTGTTGGAGTAGGTGTGTCACTGTGGGTGTGGGCTTTAAGACCCTCATCCTAGCTGCCTGGAAGTCAGTATTCTGCTAGCAGCCATTAGATGAAGATGTAGAACTCTCAGCTCCTCCTGCACTGTGCCTGCCTGGATGCTGCCATGCTCCCACGTTGGTGATAATGGACTGAACCTCTGAAACCGTAAGCCATCCCCAATGAAATGTCCTTATAACAGTTGTCTTGGCCATGGTGTCTGTTCACAGCAGTAAAACCCAAACTAAGACAAGCTTTATCTAGAATTGGTGGTGGCTCACACCTCTAATCCCAGCACTCAGGAGGCAGAGGCAGGTGGTTGTCTATGAGCTCAAGCCCAGCCTGGTCTAACAATGAGTTCTGGGTCAGCCAGGCCTACATAGAGAGACCTGATCTTACAAGGGGGAGAAGGAGGGGACTAGGGGTGGCCGGAGGGCTCAGTGAGTAAAGGCACAAATTAGTCCTCTTTGTTTTGCTTTTTGTTACTTGTTGTTTGTTTCCTTTATGTTTCTTATTTTGTTTTGTTTATTTGGGGTGTGTTTGTTTGGTTTTGGTTCTTAATATAGCTCTGGCTGTCCTGGAACTGGCTCTCGGTAGACCAGACTGGCCTTCAACTCAGAGATCCACCTGCCTCTGCCTTCCAAGTGCTGGGATTGTAGGCACGACACCCAGCACACATGAATTAATTCTTTTTTTTGTTGTTGTTGTTTTGTTTTGTTTTGTTTTTTTGAGAATTAATTCTTTAAGTGTAGTTTTAAAATATGCTCCAGAAGGTAAAGGAGAAAATTTGAATGTGTTGAATCGATACAGACAGTATTCAAAAGGTTCAAATTACCAGTGATGTGCTTCTGAACATTCTATTTCTTCATTTTATGACTTATTCATGTGCCTGAGTGCCACATGTATCCTAACGCCTGTGGAGGTCAGAAAAGGGTTGAGACCCTGGAGCTGGAGTTATAGATGGTTGCCCTGCCTGATGTGGGAACCAAACTCAGGTCCTCTGCAAGAGCAGCAAGTGCTCCTGACTGCTGAGCCATCTCTCCAGCCCAACTTCAGAACATTCTCGTCCACGTTTTTGTGTGAACACAGCTTTTCGCTTCTCGTGGCATTGATGGATCAGCTGTCTAGGCATAGCTGGTACATCTGTGCTGACCCTTTTGAGGAGCCACCAGACTGTTTCCCACAGCACCATGCTATATTGGTGGTGTGAGCATTCCTCCATTTCTCCACATCCCTGGCTTCACCTTTTATGTGTCTTTGAATTGTAGCCACCCTAAGTGGTAAAAGTGCTGTGCTATCACAGTCTGGATACTTCTGCCTTAGTCAGGGTTCCACTGCTGTGAGGAGACACCATGACCAAGGCAACTCTTACAAAGGACAGTGGCATACAGTTTCAGAGGTTCAGTCCATTTTCATCATGGCAGGAAGCATGGCAGCATGCAGGCAGAACTTGTGCTGGAGGAGCCAAAGGTAACAAGGAAGAGACTCTCTTCCATGAGAAGCCAGGACGAAGGTCTCTTCTACACTGGGTGGAGCCCGACAAAAGGATCTCAAAAACCACTTCCACAGTGAAACACTTCCTCCAACAAGGCCACACCTCCTAATAGTGGCACTTCCCGTGGGTCCAGCTTCAGTGAGGCCTACTGTTGGTCAGATGTTCAGTGAGGAAAAAAAATACATCTTAATCACTTGATTTGAATATTTCATTTCAAACCATAGAAACAATTGGGCTTTAGTGGCAGCCCCGCCGATACCCACCCAAACCCTGAGCTCTACCTTCCTTCCAGCCCACTTCCCACACAGGCCAGACCAGTGGCCCAATACCCACCCAAACACTCCAGCATGTGAGCCTCCCAGGAGGTCTGCAGTAACCAGGGACACAGGAGGCCCCCTCTAACCAGAGACACAGGAGACCCACCCTAACCAGAGACACAGGAGAC
>JANHMN010000017.1:56999564-57012795 GCA_030674055.1 Rhabdomys pumilio
CTAACCAGAGACACAGGAGACCCACACTAACCAGAGACACAGGAGACCCCCCCTAACCAGAGACACAGGAGACCCACACTAACCAGGGACACAGGAGACCCACCCTAACCAGAGACACAGGAGACCCACACTAACCAGGGACACAGGAGACCCACACTAACCAGAGATAACACTGCTGACCTCCAAGGATACCAGTTCCAATTCAGGTCACAGCTCTACCTGCCTCCAAGGAGGCCACTTCCAGTCAGAGACACCCAGGTCAGTTAACACCAGAGGGAACCAGATGGCCAGAGACAAGCACAAGATCATAAGAGAAAGAACCCATTGAAATTTGGCACCATCAGAACCCAGTTCTTCAACCACAGCAAGTCCTGGATACCCTAACATGCCTGAAAAGCAGGATAATGACCTAAAATCCCATCTCATAAAGATGACAGAGGCCCTTAAGGAGAACATACAGAACTGCCTTAAAGACATACAGAAAACCACAGGCAAACAGATAGAAGCCTATAAAGAGGAAACAAATAAATCCCTTAAAGAAATACAGGAAAATGCAATCATGTAGGTGAAAGAAATGAACAAAATGGTCCAAGAACTAAAAATGGAAATAGAAACAATAAAGAAAACACAAAGGGAGGCAACTCTGAAGATGGACAACTTAGGAAAGAGATCAGGAGATACAAATGCAAGCATCACCAACAGAATACAAAAGGTAGAAGAGAGAATCTCAGAAGTAGAAGACACCATAGAAAATATTAACACATCGGTCAGAGAGAGAGAGAGAGAGAGAGAGAGAGAGAGAGAGAGAGAGAAATACAGATAGACTTGGGAGGACAAAAACTCAGTAAGCAACATGTATTCACCTTATCTTAAACAGTATATTTATTTTGTGTAATGGACATTTTAACTATTAAAACCGTCTTTTATTTTTATTTTTATTTGAATTGTCTGTGCAGGGGTGTTTGCCCGCGTGTCTGTATACCATGTGCATACAGTGCCTAAGGAAGGTAGAAGAGCTCACTGGATCCCCTTGACTGGAGTTACAGGCGACAGTTTTGTGTGCTGTATGTAAGCTGGGAATCGAACCCGGGTCCTCTACAAGAGCTGTGAGTGTTCTTAACCACGGAACCATCTCCCCAGCCCAGATATTCTTCAACAATAACTTCTTAATTTTATTTTTACCAGAAATTTTCAGAGATCTTCAGTCGCTACTCTCCTGCATAAAGAGTAGAAGGCCAAGCTGTGTGGAGTTGGACAAAAAGCTGGTTTGAGAGATGGTTCAGTGGTTAAGAGCACTTGCTGTTCTTCAAGAGGACCTGAGTTTGGTTCCCAGCATCTGTGTTGGATGGCTCACAGATGCTTGCCACTCCGGTTCCAGGAGATTTATACCCTCTCCTGACCTCCATGGACATATCATGTCTGGATAGTATCTACTGTGCCTGGGCAAGATACACTCACACAGACACACGTAGATAAATAAAAATAATAAATCTTTTTTAAAAAGAAAAAGACAATGACTAGAGAGTAGAAAGAGATTGAGAAGGTAGCCTTGTGAGGTAAGCAAGCTTCTCCTGGACAGCAAGAAAGGGCAGCAGGGATGAGGCTCAGGGGGTAGGGTGCTTACCTCGGATACAGAATGCCCTAGGTTAGTGGTTCTCAGTCCTGGGGTCACACTCCCCTTGGGGTCAAATGGCCCTTTCACAGGGGTTGCATATTAGATATTTATATTTTGATTCATAACAGTATCAGAACTAAAGTTATGAAATAATAAAAATAATTTTATAATTGGGGCCCACTGCAACATGAGGAACTGTACTAAAAGGGCCCAGCATTTAGAAGGTTGAGAACCACTGCTCTAAGTTCAATTTCCAGGACAATGTAGCCTAGCCATGCGGGCACACCTGTAATCCCAGCACTAGGGAAGTTGAGGCAGGAGGATCAGAAGTTCAAGGCCATCCTCTATACACAGTGAATTTGAAACCAGTCTGGGCTACAAGAGATTCTGCCACATTGTCTAGAAAACTAACAAACAGGGCTGGGGAGATGGGCCAGTATGGTGCTTGCCATGGCACATGAGAATCTGAATTCAGCCCATTTGAGCCCACATTAAAAAAAAAAAAAAAAAAAGTCAGGTACCTTGATATGCACTCCTAATCCCAGCACTGGGGAGACAGACAGGATGACCTCAGGGACTCACTGACCAGCGCATCTGGCTGAATCAGCAAGCAAGCGAGGTTCAGCAAGAGACCCTCTCTCTCTTAGCCGGGCGGTGGTGGCGCATGCCTTTAATCCCAGCATTTGGGAGGCAGAAGCAGGCGGATTTCTGAGTTCGAGGCCAGCCTGGTCTACAGAGTGAGTTCCAGGATAGCCAAGACTACACAGAGAAACCCTGTCTCGAAAAAACCAAAAAAAAAAAAAAAAAGAGAGACCCTCTCTCAAAAGCTAAGGTGAACAGACAGATATCCTTGATAGGATGCTGACTTCTGGCCTCCATAGACACATACACACACACACACACACACAGAGAGACTCATAGCCACAGAGATACTCACACCCACAGAGAGATTCACACAGACACACATAGAGAGGGACTCACACCCACAGAGAGTCACACACACACACACAGAGACAGAGACAGAGACACACACAGACTCACACACTCACAGACATATACACAGAGTGAAACACACACACACACACACACACACACACACACACACACACACACAACTTGAAAAAGGAAAAGAGAAGTCCTTGGCTTGGCTTTGGCTTTCAATGTCTTTCTTAACTCCGCCCAAGAGTATGACCTGGAGCTTACCAACCCTGAGTTTGGCCTGCTAGTGACTGGAAAAGCTGAGTCACCACTGGGAAAAATGCCAGTTCTGTAGTAAATGGGGAGAAACCCCAGGCTACCCCATGCCAGGACAGGAGCACCTCCGCTAGGCCTATCTCCTCCAAGGGTGGGTCAGTAAGTTCCCTTCATGGCTGAAGAGACATTAATGACACTCCTTAATCGAGTAGCTGTTGGATGTTGATTTTATCAGGAAGCCACTAGATAGCATCAATTGTGCTGGACGACATGCCCTTGCCCTGCCTCACCTGCCCACTCTTAGCTCCTCATAGGTTATTTTAAGGCAGAGCTTCATTTTTAAGAAATCAGAAATGAATCGTGTTTAATCTCTTAATCCTCTTGCCTAATTCCCTTTTACATTAAGGGATTAAGTCCTGAAGAGGAGACTTGGCCAAACAGTGACTCACTCTTCCTTCAGCTCTCTGTCCCCAAAGGCTGGGAGAGGAGAAGGCTTGGGTGGTACACATGGCTAAGCATGGCAATCACCAGGACTGGGGCGTCTATTCAAACTTCTCCTTCACAGCACAGAAGAATTAGTCTTTAAGGGATGCTCTTGATCCTTGTACCGTGGAATGTTCTATCATGAGGCTGACCTTGGTAGCCCATGGTCACACACGATCTGCCCTGAACTGTTTGGCTCACTATGGGATGGGCCATCTGAGTCATCTGAAATCTGGCCCAGTCCCCTACAAGCCTAGTCATTTGCTTGGTGACAGGCCAGGGTTAGTGAAGAAGAGATTGGGGCCCCATGGAGAGGGGCTGGGAAAGGTGCACTGGGGTATTGTTGAAACTGAGGCAGATGAAGAGAGAGGCCTAGTGTCCAGCCAGCAGAATGGAGCCTGGGTGAGTCCATTCACTCTACAGAACCTGGAAACTTCTGTCCTGTTCACAGAGTTCCACAGATCTCACTATTGGTCCTCACTCCCTACTTCCCGTTTGGATTTGAGCCAATGAAGTATGGAGTGACTGGGCAGTGGGGCTTGAAGGGCGCCTGCTCGGGTTACCTGCAGTCTTGCTACTTCTGAATAGGACCTGGGACATGTGCCTTCCGTCACACTTCATACAAGCAGCAGCCTTGTGGGCAGGACAGCAAAAGAGAGCTTGATATGCCAAGATATAGCCTCCTCCTCGTGGAGCCTGGAATTTGGCTTAACACCCATGCCCCCCGGGGACACCCTCCTTTGAGGCAGGGTATCGAAAGCGGGTGCCAACCAGCAATGGCTGGATGTTCTACCATGTAAACACACTTTTAGCCTTACACTTCACTGGACTGGACTGTCACACGATTGGCATGGTTGACCTCTGACTGGTGCCCTGTCCAGTCTGACTGAAGGTGAAAGACCCCCGAGGGGACCCTACCTCAAGTCTGGACCGGCGCTCACCCACGGACACACGAGAGACCTCCTTGATGTATTTGCATAAGGTAGTTTAATAGCAAGGGCCCTTGGGTTGAAAACCGTCCCACACAGGATACAAGGGATTTCGACCACGAACCCCAGAGGTGTTGTCTATTTATGGGTAGGGGTAGGGAAAGGCGGGAAAGTTTGGCGCGGTTACACACGATTGGTTATTTCAAATATCAGCAACTTGCAGAGGCGGCAGGATGGCTAGTAATTCCAGACCTCCCAGAAAGGGAGGGAGAGAGAAGTAAACAATGGATGGCTCATTATTCACTTGGGCTAGTTAGGACTTGTCTGGGGCATGCCTTTTTATTTTTCTTTTGGTCACCTTGCCCCTGGAGGGGGCATGTCTGTTTTAAGATGTTTTCAAATTTTATTTTCACATTGGATCTAGACTTCAAACTCAGAATTTGCCTATTTTTGCTGAGAGTCCTAGCCACTGTCTTGGAATTGTTATTGAAAGTACCCAAGTTGGTCATCGAAGATGAGTCATGTGCCTCGCCTGGCTCAGATCTCTGTTCCTCCCACTGTAAGAAAGAAGGGTTTTAACCGTGGACAGACATGTAAATGTGTAACGTGTAAACACTGTGGCCTCTCAAGGATCCAAAGCAGGGAAAGAAAACTAGAAGAGTAAAGGATACAGAGGAACAGATGATCGATCGGGTGTGGAAGGTCAAGTCTCTATACCTGTGTCTCTCCCCACCTCCAGACCCCACCATGTTCCTCTGGCTTTTCCAAGCCTTCCAGCTGAGCCTAATAATGCAGCCAACATTTTAACCTACAAAAAAAAATGAGAGAGAGAGAAAGAGAGAGAGAGAGAGAGAGAGAGGAGAGAGAGAGAAGAAGAAGAAGAAGAAGAAGAAGAAGAAGAAGAAGAAGAAGAAGAAGAAGAAGAAGAGGAGGAGGAGGAGGAGGAGGAGGAGGAAGAGGAAGAAGAAGAGAAAGAAGATGAAAAGGAGGAAGAGGAGGAAGAGGAAGAGGAGGAAGAGGAGGGAGGAAATCCTGGAGTTAGAGAGATAGCTCAGTGGTTAAGAGCAGTTGCAGAGGACCCAAGTTCAGTTCCCAGCACCTATGTTGGGAGGCTTCCTGTAACCCTAACTCTAGAGAATCTGATGCCTCTGTGGACACCCACATGCACTTCTGTGTGATCACACACACACACACTTAAAGAAATCTTTCTTTAAAAAGAAAATAAAACCCTCAGAATTGCAGGTATGGGGGCTCCTGCACTTAGAAGGTAGAGGCAGGAGGATCAGGAGTTCAAGGTTTTGCTTAGCTACATGGCAAGTTCAAGGCTAACCTAGAATACCTGAGATGGACAATCCAAAATGACAAAGGGAGTAGGTAGGGATAGAGAGAGTTGGGGGAAGGAAAAGCAAGGCAAAAAACTCTAAAACATCTTAAGGACAAAAACTGAGGAAGATCAGTTGAGAAGAGTCAGTTTTCACCGGGACTCACAGAGCTCAGGAGGCAGAGGCGTGCAGATCTCTGTGAGTTCAAGGTCACCCTGGTCTACAATGTGAGTACCAGGACAGCCAGTGCGATACATAAAAAGCCAAAAGGACAAAAAGGCGTCAACGTTCACTTACAAAGACAGGCTAGAGTTACTCTGGATCTGCAGAGCAGGGTTAGACAGTGTTCCCTAAGGACACCCTCTCCTCTCCACCTTAACCTGTTCTGACAGGCTGGGGACTGCCAGACTATACACATAGAGCCAGCAGGTCCACCCCTCCACCTTCCTCGTCTCCTCCCAGACCAGTATCAAGAAAATCCTGACACCAAAAAACCTGACTACTGCTTTGATGTCAGACACCAAGAGTGCAGCCGGTGGTACCAAAACGATAGAAAATCCACGGCTTCTTTGGACAGTCTCCTAAACGGGTCACGTAAACGACCTTTAGACTTCACGCAAGAGTCTAAACGAGAGGAGCATATGGTGAGTCGTGGGCACCCAGAGGGAGATTCACTGAAAGGAATCGAGAGGTTTCAAGGACAGAGACTTGACACTTGGCCTACAAAGGACAAAACATCCAACTACAGGATAGTGACTGTTTCAGACAAGGAGTGTGAAGGGCTGAGGCTCAGGACTAACGGAACTGGACACCATTTATGTTTGCATGTGTGCGTGCGCATAAGTGTGGACACGCAAAGCTTCGTTCCTTAAGCACTACCCATGTTTTGTACGTGTGTGCGTGTGGGTGTGCGTGTGCGCGTGTGCGTGCGTGCGTGCGTGTGCGTGCGTGCGTGCGTGTGTGTGTGTGTGTGTGTGTGTGTGTGTGTGAATGTATGTTTGTGTGCTTAAAGATTCATTTCTATTTATGTGACTCTGTGAGTATACATCTCAAAAACAACAGAAGGAAAGAAAGATGGGGGCTGTAAGGGCCCCGGGGGAGGGCTGCAAGACCTGAGCCTTTCTGCCTTGCCTCTTGAGACATGGTCTCTCATTGGCCTGGATCTTGTCAACTAGACTAGACTGGTTTGACCAGCAAGCACCAGGGCTACTTGCCTCCACCTGCCAGTGCCTGAGCCCTCAGCCCTCGTGCCTGGCTTCATTTCCAGTGGGTTCTGGGCTTGAACTAAAGTCCCCATGCTTGCATGACTCACACTTTACCGACCAAGCCACTGCCTTTGTCTTACTTCCAACCCTCCCTGAGGTAAGTTTAATGCAAACATTGTATTCTTCCATTTGACATTTTTGATCCAACAGTTCTGTAATTTTCTGGTACATAAAATATCCCTCAAGGTTCCTAAAATCTTTAATAAGATACTCAGGCCAAATCTGTTTATTCATGAGGTTCCTTATAAATCAACAGATTTCGGTTCTACAAGGTGTCCGCCCTGTGACCTTTACAGCTGCCTCCGAGTCTAGGGGTGATGCTTCTGAGTTATTACTAATAAAAATGACAAGCTTGGTCGGCTTCACTTGTCGATGACTGCTAAAGCAGTTTGCAGTTCTTAAAAATGTTTATAGACAGTTGGACGCGGTGGTGCATCCCTTTAATCCCAGCACTCAGGAGGCAGAGGCAGGTGGATCTCTGTGAGTTCAAGGCCAGCCTCATCTACAAAGCAAGTTCCAAGACAGCCAGGGAAGTTACATAGAGAAACCCTGCCTTGAAAACAAACAAACAAACAAACAGAATTTATACCTGTTTGATCACATGAATGCAAGACATTCCTGTTGAAGACTCTGTGGCCAATGAAGGAGACAGTGTAACTCACACAGGCAAAGACAAGTAAACAGGGCCTGTTGGTGCTGTTTAATATTCAATCTGAGAGGCCAGGTGGAATGATCTTTGCATGGCAATGCAAGCCATGGGAAAGAGAATACCCCATGACCTTGGAGCCATGGCAAAAACTTTTGTGGGGAGCGGGGTATTTATTTTACTTGGTTTTTGGAAACAAGATCGCTGTCCCGGGCACTCTGTAGACTAAGCTGGCCTCACAGGAACAGATAGATATCTGCCTGCCTCTGCCTCTCAAGAGTTAGGATTAGCGGGGTGGTGGTGGTATGCCTTTAGTCCCACACAGAGAGACTCTGTCTCAAAACAAACAAACAAACAAACAAACAAACAAAAAAGAGTTAGGATTAAAGACATGCCCAGTTTAAGGAGCGTTATGCTTAATTTCTTTATAGCCTTTCTTCCTGGTATTGTAGAAATTTGGTTAAACTTAAAAATTAACTGCCCCAGGACACATCCTGGGAAAAGCACATTCCTTAGTCCTCTGACACCTGCTGGATTACCCTGCTGGATTAACATTCAGAGGAAGAAGGGATTAACATTCCTCAGACCACAGGGAAGGGAATCCACCTGCAGGTAAGAAAGGCCCAGAGCACATAGACACATTCCGAAGGAGGGACCAATCCTTGCCACTTACAGACAAGGGAGGTCCTTGCCACTTCATTCCCCAAAGACAATCAGTTTAAAAGTCACACTGTTCTGCCAATCATATTGTGCCTAGTCACTGTTTCTCTAGTCCACCCCTTAAACTGTATAAAAACTGCTCTTAACCTCAACTCAGGGTTCTTCTTGCCTGCATTCGAGAGAACCCGAGTGCACTGGGTTATTATTATCATCATTAAACCTCATGTCATTGCAGCGAATCCTGTCCATGTGAATTTCTGGGGGAGCACGTCCCCTGGTTTTGGATCTTTAGGTCCAATAGTGTATTGTACTTCTAAATGATATTACAATGCTTTCATTGAACAATTCATTATGAATACTTTGATATTTTATGTTTATTTGTGGGGTTTTTTTTTTTTTTGAGATAAAGTCTCAAATAGCCAGAGCTTGCTTCAAACTCATTTTGTAGCTAAGGTTGACTCTGACTCCTATACTTCTTGCTGCTACCTTCCAAGGGCTGAAATTTCAGGTGTAACAAACATGATACCCGGCATGGTGGTACACACGTTTAAACTCAGTCCTTGGAAGGCAGAGGCAGGCAAATCTGTATGAGTTCAAGGCCAGCCTGGTCTACAAAGTGAATTCCAGGGCAGTCAGTTGTGTTGAGACCCTGTTTCAAGGCACAATAACAAACAAATACATAGGCTGTGTTTTTCATGTACCAGTCATTGTCCAAACTCAAAAACATTAACTCCTGATCCTGCCCTAATTTCTTTGTCTCTTGAGTGCTTTCTTCCTTCTGTTCTCTGATGTGAGCTCTTCAGGCTGGGCTCTCTAAACTGCTTGAAGAAGCCTCCTTTGACTGCCTCAAGTTTGTCTGTTGACTAGACGTTCTTTCTAGAAAGAATTGTTCTGTCTCTCTCTCTTTCTCTCTCTCTGCATAAGGATTTGCCATGAGACCTTGAGGAATGTAAATATCGTCTGTATTTATTTATTTTAGGTTCAGCCACGTGACCAGCTTCAACCAGTTCAACATTTGTAATCTTGGCAAGAGCACAGGCCTAGACTGGACCAGACTGGCCAGTTCGGTTTAGCCTCTGGCCCATATTTCCACGTCAACAGTCCCAGGAAACTGAGCTGAACCAGCCCCAAAGCCTGAGGCAGAGCAGCTGTCAACCTGGGAGGAAGAAAACAAAAGCAAGTAGCTGTAGCCTCTGAGATAGGGGACTCCTGTGTGCCTCCTTTGGCAGCCACGGCCTTCTAAGAACTTATGTCTAAGAAAAGGCTAGAGGCTAAGGGCAGAGCATCAGGAGAGGTGGATGGGTACAGGTACTCCCTTCCCCTCTTCTCCTCTCCCTTCTCCTCTCCTCCCCCTCCTTCTCTCCCTTCTCTCCTTCCTTTTTCTCCCCTCTCCCTCTTCTCTCTTTTTTCCCTCTTCCTTCCCTCCCTCCCTCCCTCCTTCCCTCCCTCCTCCCTCCCTCTTCCCCCCTCCTGGTTTCCTGTATCTACTCACTTCTATATATTCCTGGCACACTGTTCTCAGTGCCTTCCCCCACCCCCATCAGACAGACCAACTTGGCCTCACCCCAGCCTCACCCTCAGCTCTGTAGAATTCTGAATGATCTCCACCCTTCTCCTACCACACACATACAGTTGGAGGGGTTCATCTACGTTCTATCGGACTCTAATAAAAATCCTCATAACTGGAGCTGAAGAGACACCTCTGTGCTTACACACAGAGCCGCCGCTCCTCCAGAGGACCAGGGTTTGATTCCCAGCACCCATATGAGGGCTAACAACTGTCTGTAACTCTCGTTGCAGAGGAATCAATGTCCTCTTCTGACCTCCTTGGGCACCAGAGATGCACATGGCACACTTACATACGTGCAGACAAAACACCTACACATTATAGTAAATGAACCATTGTGATCATCCTCATAGCCTTGTGGGTGGGTCCCATGAGAAAGGTGAAAGTTGGCCGGGCGGTGGTGGCGCACGCCTTTAGTCCCAGCACTTGGGAGGCAGAGGCAGGCGGATTTCTGAGTTCAAGGCTAGCCTGGTCTACAGAGTGAGTTCCAGGACAGCCAAGGCTATACAGAGAAACCCTGTCTCGAAAAACCAAAAAAAAAAAAAAAAGAAAGAGAGAGAGAGAGAAAGGTGAAAGTTGGGACAGGAAGCCTGACACAAGGACGGAGGTCTCAGTTGCCTGTGAGCCAGGCTCTGCTGGTCTGCTTCTCTCTAAAGCATCTTTACTTATTGGTACTTCTGTGTTGCAGTTTAGATTTTTTTTTTTCTGTGTTTCTTATCAGGGCTTTTCATTTGCTTGTTTTTCTTTCATTTTAGAAATACTGCTTTGGATGTTTATACATAGGGTTAAGACATTTTCTAAAAATACAAAGTATGAACTCTCTCTGTTTAAAAAGAGATCTGTTTATTTTATATGTATGAATGTTTGCCTGCATGTATGTAAAGGCACCATGTGTGCTCATTACCTGCAGAGGCCAGAAGAGGGTGGTGGATCCACTGGGACCCAAACTCTGGTCCTCTGGAAGAGCAGCAAGTGCTCTTAATGTCTGAGACATTTCTCCAGCCCATGTTTGTGCTTTTTTTTGTTTGTTTTGTTTTGTTTTTTGTTTTTGTTTTTGTTTTTGGAGACAGGGTTCCTCTGTGTAGCCCTTACTCTGTAGACCATGATGGCCTCGAACTCAAAAATCTGCCTGCCTCTGCCTCCCAAGTGCTGGGATTAAGGGCGTGCGCCACCACCGCCCGGCCTATGTTGGTGCTTTTTTAGACAGTGTCTCTTGTAGCCCAGGCTGGCCTTGAACTCCCTGTGTAACAAAGATGACCTTGAACTTCTGATTCTCCTACTGATACCTTCTGCATGCTGGAATCACAGGTATGTAATGACATGCTGAAGATCTCTCTCTCTCTCTCTCTCTCTCTCTCTCTCTCTCTCTCTCTCTCTCTCTGTGTGTGTGTGTGTGTGTGTCACTATGTAGCTGGGCACGGTGGTACA
The DNA here is from genome assembly GCA_030674055.1 of Rhabdomys pumilio. Classification (NCBI taxonomy): domain Eukaryota; kingdom Metazoa; phylum Chordata; class Mammalia; order Rodentia; family Muridae; genus Rhabdomys; species Rhabdomys pumilio. The sequence continues at coordinate 57,010,674 of JANHMN010000017.1, forward strand.
GACCTTTAGTCCTAGCACTGGAGAGGTAGAGGCAGGTGGGTTTCTGAGTTCAAGTCTGTTGGAGGCTACGTTGATTTACATAGCAAGTTTCAGGACAGCCAGGGCTACAGAGAGAAACTGTGTCTTGAAAAAAACATAAACAAACAAACAAATAAATGGATAAACAGACAGACAGACAAACAAACTGATTGAGGCATTCTGGTTTTTTGAAAAGCAACTCTTTTCAAAACACCTCACGCTTTTGTGTAGGAAACTGACCTGGTTTGATTGATATACAGAAATGTATGTGTCACAGGAGTGAATATGGTAGGGCATGAGCATCACCAAGGTTCAAGAGTCTCAAACACCATGGCCCAGAGGATGGTGACAGGCCTCAGCAGTTAAGAGTGCTTGCTGCTGTTACAGAGGACCTGAGCTCAGTTTCCAGCATCTGTGCTGGGCAGCCGCTAACTTTAATTCCAGACCCAGGGACTACGGTGTCCTCTTCAGGCCGCCTTGATTACATACACTCACAATTCAAAAATGAACCCACATTCGGAAAGTTCTCTTTTAAAATAATAATAATTATTTAATAGAAATCTAGTAAATGTGTATTCTAGTCACACACAAAGGTTAAAAAGGCAAAAAAGTATCTTAATGGAATACCAAGCTGTAGGAGAATAAACATAGGGCCAAGCTGTATATACTTTGGTGTGTCTTGTCACCTAATGTCATCAAACATTGTCAAAGTGTCTTCTCATGTTGTTGGCCTAAGTTCTACAACACTTAGGGTGTACAATTCATAACCACAACTAATACAGGTTACTATAATTTATTTAGCTGGTTCTCTAGAGCTAAGTATTTAATTCTTTCTTTCTTTTAATTATATTAACTAAAATGCCTCTGGACATAATTAGAGAGAGAAAGACACTTGCACAGATCTCTGATTCTTCCCCTAAAGCACATTTCTGTATAATTTCAGCATAATTTACTTGATTAGAAACTAAACATTGATAGTGTCCTGTTTCCAATGACAGCCAGCCTTACAGAAAGACTCCCACTCCTCCTGCCAGCACAGGACGTTATTGCTCACATTAAACTTAAGGGGGGAGGGGAGCCTGTAGAGATAGCTCAGTGGTTAAGACTGGCTCCTTTTCAAGCAGAATCTGGGTTCATCCCCAGCATCCATATGGTGGCTCACAATCCTCCATAACTCTAGCTCTGGAAAATTTGATGCCATCTGCTGGCCTTCTTGGGGACTGCACACATTTAGTGCATATATACCCATGCAAGCAAAACACCCATACACATAAATTAAAACTTAAAACTATTTTTAAAGGAGCAGAGGTTTTTTTTTAATTTGCTTTATTTGCTTACTCAAAACAAAAATTTTCATGATATTGCTGTCATTTGCCGTTCTACAGCAAACTGCTTGTTCCAATGTCTGCTTTGTCAAGACCTATAAGGCTTCCTTTAAACAAGCATCAAAGGTTTCCCTCCATGCCTCATTTGTTTTGTTTTGTTTTGTTTTTGTTTTGTTTTTCAAGACAGGGTTTCTCTGTGTAGCCCTGGCTGTCCTGGAACTCACTCTGTAGACCAGGCTGGCCTCAAACTTCAGAAATTCACCTGCCTCTGCCTCCCAAGTGTTGGTATTAAAGGCATGTGCCACCACTACCCAGCACCATGCCTCATCTTAATTATAGTTTTTACAAATGGACTTTTAAAAAAGAATTAATTATCTATTTTATGTATATGAGTACACTGTTGCTGTCTTCAGACCAGAAGAAAGTATCAGTTCCCAGTATAGATGTTGTGACTCACCATGTGGTTGCTGGGAATTGAACTCAAGACCTCTGGAAGAGCAGCTAGTGCTCTTAAACTCAGAACCGTCTCTCTAGACCCCACAAGTAGACTTTTTTGGTAGTCAAAGTTAACCTATTTTTACCACTATGCTATCTGCCTTTTGTAGTATATTTAGAAAGATCTTTTCAAAAGAACATCCCATAAATATTTACAGGTCTGTTTGCCCACACATGGGTCCTGAAAGAGGATATAAAACTAATTTCTGTTTTAGTTTCAACTTCATCATAGGTTTCTCTCTCTCTCTCTCTCTCTCTCTCTCTCTCTCTCTCTCTCTCTCTCT
>JANHMN010000017.1:57027927-57064747 GCA_030674055.1 Rhabdomys pumilio
CAAGTTCGAGGATAACCAGGCCTACACAGAGAAACTTGTCTTTAAAAAAGAAAAAGAATGAAAAAAAGACAGAGGGAAGTAATATCACTGAAAGGTAATATTGGAAAAAAAACTGCTCCCTGACAGCAGAAAAGACAGGAAAGACTTTCCTTGACTCTGGACATAAAGAAAGAGTCTTTCGTGAATTCTTTCTGGAACCTGGAGAGATGGTTCTGCGGTTGGGAGCACTTTCTGCTCTTGTAGAGGACCTGGGTTCATTTTCCAGAACATACGTTGGGTGGCTCATAATTCTCCTATAACACCATTCCAGGGGATCCAGCACCCTCTTCTGGTACCCACACAAGTCACACTTACACAGAGACCTGTACATATTCTCATAAACAAAATAACTTAGAAAACATTAAAATAATTTGAGGAAAGCAATGTCATTCAATGGAATTAATACTGTGAGGAAAACACAAACCAATAAACGATATCAAAATTGGTCTAGAGTGTATGATGGTCAGAGGATGACAAAACAGGTCCTCAGTCTGAAATCTGTCCAGAATGTCTGTCTTTGGGGAACAAAGAGGAAACTGATTTGAAGGTAAGTTAGGGAAGCAAGTCTCCAAACCTTGCCAACTTCCTAGAAAGAAAGCATGGAGTCACAGAAAAGAAAAAACTCAGAATACAGTTCAGTTTCAGACCAGGCATACCTGCAGAGAAATTGCTGTCTAGAACATCCATTCAGGGCCAGCAGTGGGGCTCAGTGGGTAATGTGCTTGCAGAGCACATCTAGTAACCTGACTTTGATGCCCCAAACCCACAAAAAGATGACAGGAGAGGGACTGGATAGATGGCTCAGCAGTTGAGACTGCTTGCTGCTCTTGTAAGCCCTCTGAGCTTACCCCCCAGCACCTACACTGAGTAGCTCACAACCAGTGGTACCCAACTCTGGGGGATCTGATGCTCTTTTTTTTTTCTCTCTCTCTCCTAGGACATCTACACACATGTGGCATACACACACACACACACACACACACACACACACACACACGGTGGAAGAAGAGAACCAACTTCACAGACTTATTTTCTGAGCTCCCCACCCATGTGCTTGGCATGCACACACACCACCACATCGTGCATGTGCACACACATCAAAATAATGATGGCTGTTCCTGGATACCCCATCAGCTCACAATAATGACATGGAGACTTTTTACTATATATGAAATTTTAGCTACTACAGCTGAGGCTATTTTCCAACTAGCTCATATAACTTAATTAAGTGATCCCCATAATTCCTGCTTTACAAAAGGTCTGTCAGATATCCTGGGCCAGAAGGCTGAAGATGGGTGCTCTAATGTTATAGACTTTTTTTAGGGATCTGTTCAGGAAGCCAACTATGTCATTTCTATAATTTTTGGAAGCTGCTTGCCTGCCCTTCCAGCCTATTCAGGGAATATTTATTCCTTCTCAGGTCTCTGATGAGATTGAAGACCAGATAGTTCGTCTCACAATTAAGCTTAAATTGTTTGGGATTTAAGATTTTTTTTTAGGTCTGAAAGTTGTTTTTAGGTCTAAGAAAATGTTTTTAGATTAGTAGTACAACTTACAATAAAAAAGATTTAGATACAGAACTCTAAACATATCAAGATAGGATAGATAATAAAATACTGTCTCCCAAGTTGCCAATACATTTGGACTCGATATTATGAATGTAAACCTTACCTAACACTTTTCATAATTGTTTTATATTGTTGTTATTATTATATATAGTTTATTACTATAAGAAAAACAGTCTTTTTTTGGACAAAAGGGGGAAATATTGAAGGCTAGTCTGGTATTGCTATGCACTCAAATGCTGAATTCTGTACCCCAAGATCTGACTACCCTGGAAGAGAAAAATCCTCATATACGCTGACCTTCACTGTGTAAACCCTGCTCCCAGTTTAAAGTTAATTGGTTTATAAAAGTCTAGAGCCTGTGATTGGTCAGAAAGGCAGGACTTGAGGATAAAGTGAGGGTCTCAGGGAGAGACCAGAACAAGAAAAAAGGAGACACAGGGAAGAGGAGGAGTCATGAGAGGAGATGGACTGTGAGCAAGTGAGAAGGGGCACATGGCTGGGATGTAAGTTAGGGGCACATGGCTGGGATGTAAGTTAGAAAAGCTCAAAACTTCTCAATCTAGATTTACAGTTTGGAAATAAAATACAAGGGCTGTGTGTCTTTTATACAGACTAGCTAGAATACGATAATTCACTTTACACAGTCTGGTACATCTGCCTTCCTCCATGACTGGCTGGCAAAATCCCCCATGTCTGACTCTTTCCCAGAGTTCCTGTCTCTGTCCAGATGTCTCACCTTTCCTCTCCTGCCCTGCTATAGGCTGTCAGGTCTTTTTTGTTTTTTTAAGACTACTTATTTATTTATTTTATGTATATGAATACACTGTAGCTGTCTTCAGACACACCAGAAGAGGGCATCAGATCCCATTACAGATGATTGCGAGTCACCATGTGGTTGCTGGGAATTGAACTCAGGACCTCTGGAAGAGCAGTCAGTGCTCTTAACCATTGAGCCACCTCTCCAACCCGAGGCTGTCAGATCTTTATTAAAGCAATCAGAAGGTGATGAAGAAGAATGCTTACAAAATCTGATGCTGTAAGTGCTGAGCAGTTAGAATTTAAATGGACTAGACATTGCGAACGTAATTCATACCTGATACCTATGGCCAATGAGCTGAGTGAGGCAGGTTGAGAAGGTGCAAGAGAGCTAGGCAGGCTGTGGGAAAACCATAATCTGTAAGCTTAGATTCTTTAAAACCAGTATTAATAAGGGTTCTTAAACACTTTTTTAAACTCTTCTGGCCCAGAGAGTAACCTTTCTTTCATTACCCACCAGAGGTAATGGAAAGGAGAGGTTACTAGAGCAAAGGGGAGTGTGTAGAGATACTTCTTTGGAGTGATCCGGCTGTGCATTGTCAGGACATCAGCAGGTCAGTTCACATGAATCAGCAGTGGCCGCTCAATCTAGAAGACACCTCAGGGTTCTACCAATCGACCCAGTATTCAGAAATGTTAAGAAGACGCCAGAATGTCATGAGAAGTTCTTCAGTGTGTTTCTCTCTCCAAAGTCATGACTAATGATGATCAGCAAAGAAGTCACGGAGAGCCAATGCCAGAGCATTATCTGAAGACCAGTGTCAGGAAAGTCCAACAAGCCCCAGCAAATAGTGGCAAGGAAAACCAATGCCAGAACGTCGTCCACTGTCTGCTGGGTTACACTTACACCCTTTCCAAACATCACATGTTCTCTCAAGCGTCAGCTCCAGCCAAACATCATACGCCATTTTTCCAGGCAGTTTCCAGAAAAATACCATGTGTCTCTTCTCAGCAAAACATCATCTCAGCCGGGCGGTGGTGGCGCACGCCTTTAATCCCAGCACTTGGGAGGCAGAGGCAGGTGTATTTATGAGTTCAAGGCCAGCCTGGTCTACAGAGTGAGTTCCAGGACAGCCAGAGCTACACAGAGAAACCCTGTCTCGAAAAAACAAAAACAAACAAAAACAAATAAACAAACAAACAAAAAGCCCCAAAACAAAACAAAACCCAAAAACCCATCATCTCATGTGTCTGCTTCAGCAAAACATTGTCTCATAAGACAGTTTCCAGAAAAACATCACATGACACAACTGAGTCTACAAAGAAGCCAGAAATATCCACTTCAATAACCCAGTTTGAGTGCACAAGGGAGAAGCCCATGCAACAGCCTGTAACCAGTCAAAGTCAATGGGTAAATGGCAGTTTCGGCTCAAACTGGCAAAGGCAGCCTGTGGGACCAGGCTGACAGGTCTCTTGCTGGCCAGATACATGTTAGCAGACACACAGATCCTGCCACCTTGCAGGGGCCAAACAACTTGTCAGTGGGAAAGGGACTGGAATTTGGTAAGATGCAGCTCCCAGTTATGTGGGGAAGGAAGAAGTGCCTCTCACTGTGGACAAAAAGACAGGAGCTAAGCTAGTCACAACACAGGAAGCAGAAGGCAGATACAGAAAGACATAGAAAGAAATCTAAACACAGCTAAACTTTGGATCAGGTAAAAAAAAAAAAAGGTTGAAATTAAATTTAAGTGCTAAAGAGAGACAAAGCCTGAGTGGGAAAAATAATAAACAGGTAAAAAAATTAAATTAATAAAGTTAAAGAGAATACAATGAATATGATGAAAAAATTCAACAACATAAAGCCTTTGGGCTCTGTATAAAGACATTTTTAATGGCTTAATGATAACCCAATTTAAAAATGGGGTACATAGAGTTCTCAACAAAGGATTTTGAATGGCCAAGAAGCACCTAAAGAAATGTTCAGCATCATTAATCATCATGAAAATGCAAATCAAAACACTCAGAAATTCCACCTCACACCCCTCAGAATGGCTAAGGTCACAAACTCAAAGAATGGCACATGCTGACAAGGTTGCGAAGCAAGGGCAGCACTCCTCCATTGCTGGTGGGAGTGCAAAGTTGTACAACCACCCTGGACACCAACTTGGTGGTTTCTCAGAAGACTGGGAATAGTTCTACCTCAAGACCCAGCTATACCACTCCTAGGCATATACCCAAAAGATGCTCCACCATCTCACAAGGACATCTGCTCAACTATGTCATAGCAGCTTTATTTGTAATAGCTGTAAACTAGAAACAACTTAGATGTCTCTCAACTGAAGAATAAATATAGAAAATGTGGCATTTACACACAATGGAACACTACTCAGCCATTAAAAACAAGGACAGCATCAATTTCACAGGCATAGAGATTATCATGATTTGAATATGCTTGGCTCAGGGAGTGGAACTATTTGGAGGTGTGGCCTTGTTGGAGTAGGTGTGTCACTGTGGGTGTGGGCTTTAAGACTCTGGTCCTAGCTGCCTTCAAGTCAATATTCTGCTAGCAGTCTTCAGATAAAGATGTAGAACTCTCAGCTCCTCCTGCACCATGCCTGTCCAGATGATGCCATGTTCCCACTTTGATGATAATGGGCTGAACCTCTGAACCTGTAAGCTAGCCCCAATTAAATGCTGTCTTTATAAGATTTGCATTGGTCATGGTGCCTGTTCACAGCAGTAAAACCCTAACTAAGAAATAGATAGAACTACAAAATATCATCCTGAGTGAGGTAACCCAGACCCAAAGGGCATGCATGGTATGTACTTACTTATGAGTGGCTATTAGCCATAAAGTGCAGGATAACCATACTATAATCAACAGACCCAAAGAAGCCAAATAACAAGAACACAGGGAGGGTGTTTGAATCTTTCTCAGAAGGGGAAACAAAATAGATATTGGAGATCAATGGAAGAAGGGAACTGGGTAGAAAAGGGAATGAGAAGGGGAGGAGAGGGAGAGGTCACAGAGAGAGAGAGAGAGAGCAGGGGAGAGATAAGGGAGATTGGCTGGAGGGAGGGAAATCTCTAGGACATGCCAGAGACCTGCAATGGGCAAAGGCCCAAAGGGTGTAAGGTGGCATCTCTAGCTGAGAATCCTATCAGTGGGGGATATGGATCCTGAGATAGCCAGGCAGGACTCCCAGTAGAAGGATAAAGACAGCAACCCACTCACAAAACCTTCAACCCAAAATGGGTACTGCCCACAAGATGGGCAGGAACAAGGATAGAGCAGAGACTGAGGGAATGGCCAACCAATGACTGCCCCAAATTGAGACACATGCATGGGTAAGAACAGATCCTGACACTATTAATGATACTCTGTTATGCTTGCAGACAGGAACCTAGCATAACTGTCCTCTAAGAGGCTCCATCTAGCAGCCAATGGAAAGAGATGCAGAAACTCACATGCAAACATTTGATGGAACTCAGGTCATCTTATAGAAGAGCTGGGAGAAAAATTGAGGGGCTCAAAAGGGGCAGGAACTCCACAGGAAGACCATCAGAGTCAGCTAACCTGGACCCTTGGAGACTCCCAGAGGCTGAATCACCAACCAAAAAGAGTGAGCATGGACTGGACCTAGCCCCCTACACACATACAGTAGATGAGCAGCTTGGTCTTCATGGGAGTCTCCCAAAAAACTGGAGCAGGGGCTGTCCCTGTGCTTGTTGCCTGCCTGCCTGTGATCCCATGCCACTAAATGGACAGCCCTGTTTGGCCTCAATAGGAGAGGATGTGCAAGGACTTAATGTGTGTGTTTGGGGACAGGGGGGAGGCAGGGTGACACCTTGATGGGAGCCTCCCATTCTCAAAAGAGAATGTGAAAGAGAAATGGGGGGAGGATGTACATGAGGTGGGAACTGGGAGAAGAAGGGCTGACATTGGGTTATAAAGGAATAAATAAATTAATTTAATTTAATTTAAAAAAGAAACAAAAGAGAAAGAGATAATTGACCTAACTGAACCTGACACATTCCCAATTATAATTACTAATATGCTAGTATTTATTATCCTAATCTTAACAATCATAATGTTTTAATACATCCTTAAAAAGAGGGCATTAGAGATACAAGAAAAAGAAAAAAATTAAAAATGGAGACATGCCTTTGAATAAAAATTAGAAAATTTTATGAATAAGAATGAAGAAAATCCTGAGATAGTAGAGAAACAAGACAAAAAAATGTAAAAAATGAAGTTAGGCCTTAGAAGAAAAATCAGAAGAAAGTAGAACTAAAATGAGGAAGATATTCAGATAAATGGGATACAAGAAAAGGAGAGATATGTAAATGAAGACAGGTCTTACAGGGAAAATTAGAAAATTTATAAATAAAATTGAAGATAATACTGAGGTAGAGACAGAAGAAAGAAGGGAAGAACTTACAACACCATCTTGAAATAATCCTCCAAAAAGCAGTCTACATCATCAGTTTAAAAATAAATTAACCTTGGTAAAGAAATTATAAGGAAATGAGAGAAATCCACAGAGTTATCGAGAATTCTGGTGCCAACCTATAGAGACACAGATTTGAAAAGACTTAAGAACACAATAATGATCTATGGCTTACATTCACCATACGCTGAACAGACACTTAATAACTGGGCCATGAAAAATCATATAATTCCAAAAGATTGGAGAGATTTGATGACTGCCATCTTAGAGCCTGGCCCTCCATTACAATGGCTAACATGGTGGAAAGATGATGACAGCCATCTTAGAGCCTGGCCCTCCATTACAGTGGCTAACATGGTGGAAAGATGAGGCTTCAATCATGGAACAGTGAAATAGACTAGAGGCATTGATATTGTCAAGGATTAATTACCAGGTGAAGGCCCATATCCTGAACTGAGGGTACAGATTAACCTTGGTGATGCTGTCCTAGAACAATGTCATACAATAGCCTAACAATCTCGAGACAAGGTTGAACAACGGGGCCAAGCTGAACCATTTACAAAGATAACCGAGGGTTCAGATGAATCTTTCACTGGCTTTTTATGAAGATTAGCTACAGCTCTATGATGGTTTGGCCCGAGGAGTGGCACTATTTGTAGGTGTGGCCTTGTTGGAGTAGGTGTGTCACTACTGCTTGTCCTAGCTGCCTAGAAGCTACTCTTCTCCTAGCAGCCTTCAGATGAAGATGTTGAACTCTCAGTCTGCACTATGCCTGCCTGGATGCTGCCATGCTTCTGCCTTGATGATAATAGACTGAACCTCTGAATCTGTAAGCCAGCACCAATTAACTGTTATCCTTATAAGAGTTGCCTTGTTCATGGTGTCTGCTCACAGCAGTAAAACCTTAACTAAGACACGCTCTGAATAGGGCTGTAATCAGATCCAATTGATAGACATTTTAATTGAATCTTTAGCCTTTGAAAACACTAATGCTGAAGGCAAAAAGGCTATTAGACCTTTAAGGTCCAGATCCACACCTCTTTATGAATGGATTAAAACTACTGTGGATATACAATCTAATGCTCACAATTCAGTTGTGACTGAGTAAACAATTACAGGACACATGAAAACTAACAATGCCATTGTTGTAAGTGTGAAAGATCAAGTCATTCCTTAAGGACTGCATACAAATATTTCCTAAGGTAAATTCTTCTACAATAATAATAACTCAGGGAGAAAGTTTCCTGTGAAACGTAGAAGATATGGAAAGAATGGACATAAGGCTCATGAATGTAGGTCATCCAAAGATATTCAAGGCAATTCTTTAATGTCAGAAAATTAGCTAAGGGATTTCACTTAAGGCCAGACAAAAAATAACATGAGCCATTTATTTCCTCTCCAACAAGGAAAGACTATATTTTTGAAAAAAAATGTATATATAAAATTTTAAGCCTGCTAAAACAAACAGAACAGCTCAAAACATTTAACAGGGATAGAGACTCTCCCATGGATAAATCAAGAGATTCTAAAGATACCCCCCTCAAACACAAATATTTTGGCAAACTACTACAAAAGATAGAAGACCAAAGTTTAAAATACAGTTAGATGGAATTGAGATTTAAGGATTAGTGGATTCAGGGGCAGATGTAACTTTAATGTCATGAAATTCCTGGAATCCAGCTGAGCCAATTAAAAGGGTATCTACATAGCTCCTAGGAATTGGGACATTGTCTCAGGCAAAACAAAGTCTAAAATCAATTAAATGCATATGGCCAGAAGGTCAAATAGGAACATTAAGGCCATATGGGGCTAATATAGCCATAAACCTTTAAGAAAGTTGTCTTTTGCAACAGTGGGATTAGCATTCCTCCTACTTTAGAAATGGGCTGTAAAAGAGGAGATGTTCCTAATAAAGAAAATTCAAAATGTTATCAAAGACAATTACAGACTATCTAAGCTATCCATAAGCTGGATACAACAGAAGCTGACTCTTCAACTTTATATGAGGAACTGCTGCTGGTAGATTACCAGCTGCCTTACCACTAAAGTGGCAAACTGATGAACATGTTTGGATAGAGCAATGGCCTATGACAACTGAAAAGTTATAGGCACTTGAAAAGCTAGTCCAAGAAGAGCTGAAGGTTCAACATACAAAAGGGCACCAGCCCTTGGAATTCTCCCGTATTTGTCATTAAAAAGAAATCTGGCAAATGGAGGATGTTAACAGATCTAAAGCAGCTGATAAGATCATTTAGCCAACGAGATTTTACAACCTGGAATCTATTCTTGTTACCTAAGTCATGGATTATTAATAGTGATTGATTTCAAAGATGGCTTTTTGACAATCACTTTACATGAGCATGATAGGGAAAGGTTTGTTTTCTCAGTTCTCACTTTTAGTAGAAGTTGTCCAATAAAAAGGCACTATTGGAAAGTTTTACCACAAGGAATGTTGAATAGTCCTACCTTATAACAATATTTTGTACAACAGTCATTAGAAATAATTTGTAAGCATTTCCCTTGATCCATAATTTGCCATTACATGGATGATATCTTACTGGCTTGTTCAGATACAAATACCCTAGGAAAAATGTCTGATGAAATAAAAAGAATTTTGCCTTTCTGGAGATTACAAACTGCCCCTGAAATGGTGCGAAGAGGACGTTCTATTAATTATCTTGTATATAAGATAGGTGTACAAAAGATTCAACTGCAGAAAGTACAAATCAAGAGAGACTAATTGAGAACTCTTAATGTTTTTCAAAAATTGTTGGGAGACATTAATTGACTAAGGATCATAATTGGATTAAGTACTCAAGAGCTAGGTACTATATTTCAAACATTACAAGGTGATAAAGATTTAAATAGCCCAAGAAAATTATCAGCAGAAGCTAAAAAGGTATTGGCTTTGGTAGAAAAGAAATTACAAGGTACACATATAGATTGTTTGGATCCAAAGATGAATTATATTTTAGTTATTTTTGCCTTCTGCTCATTCTACCACAGTAATTCTTAAACAGAGAAAACATAATATATTAGAATGGATATTGTTAGCCCACAGAATAAAAAGCCAAAGACCTATATAAAAAAGGTTTCTGAATTGATTGTAAAAGGAAAATTTGAGACTTCCTCGGTTAGCAAAAACAGATCCATGAGAAATTGTGGTACTTTTTACTAACACTGAAATTGTCTTGTTATGGGCAGAAAATGAACTTTTGCAAAGGGCTTGCAATAATTGTTTGAGAGAAATAAACAACAAATACCCCAAAAGCAAGTGACTCCAGTTTATAAAAAGAACTATTAGATTCTCCCTAATATAGTAAAAGGTACACCAATTGCGAGAGTCCCTACATTGCAAATAAATCAGGAAAGGCAGGTTATAAACCGGAAAAAAAAATCCCTGCTCAGATGCCTTATGATCTAATTAAAAAATCAGAGCTGTATACTATTCTTATTAGTGCTATTGGATTTTCCTGAATTTCTTAATATAGTTCTTAACTCTCAATATGCATAAAGAGTTGTTTCACATATAAAAACTGATGAACTTATACAGGATGTGTCAAAATTAAACTCACTGTTTATTCAACTAAAACAAGTGATCAGAAATAAAAATAATTCACTGCATATAACACATCTCAGATTCCATATGGTTCTACAAAGCCTTTAGCACAAGGCAATGATGAACATAATCAGCTATCAGTAGGAAATGTTCTAGAACCTTCAGAATTTCATTAAAAAAAAAATCCATGTTAAAAACACAGGTTTAATGGAGTAAGGAGAGGAGAAGATGAAGTAGATGAGAAGCTCGGTAATGAGAGAGAAAAAGAGAGAAAAAGAGAGAGGGGGCATGGAGGCAGAAGTTCACGTGTCTCCACTAGTCACAGATAGTTTACATAGCTAGATTGGGTATTAGGTTACACTTCTGATTGAGCATTACCATACTTACAAAGCCCTTGATTAACATTCAAAAAATTGTATAAAAGCCAAATGGAAAAGGGGGGGGCATGGGATAGGGGTTTTCTGGGGAAGGGAAATGGGGAAAGGGATTGGCATCTGAAAGGTAAATAAAATATCCAATAAAAAAATAAAATAAAATAAAGTAAAAAAAAAAAAAAAACCACAGGTTTAAAGACAGAGTTTTGTTTTGTTTTTTCTCATCACTTGGCAACAAGCCAAGGAGATTATAAGGAAATGTCCTACCTGTTTTTTACATAACAAAACTCCATCATCTACACAGGGCAACCCAAAAGGTCCCCAAAGAAATAGAATTTGGCAAATGGATGTGAAGTAGAAATTTCTAGTTTGTTTAGAGACTCGGTCGTGTCAAGTGTTGTTTTTCTGGAACCTGTCTTATAAGAGGATGTTTTGCCGGAGAGGATACTTGAAAGAACACGTGATGTTTGAAAGGGCATAAATATAACCCAACAGACAGTGGACGATGCTGTGTGGCCTTGGTTCACCTTGCCTTCTTTGCTGATCATCATTTGTCAAGACTTCGAAGAGAAAAATGCACCAAAAACTGAAGTGGAAACTTCTGATTTGTTTGGAAAGTCGACTATGTCAAATGATGTTTTGCTGAGGCACACAGGCATAAGGATGTCTTGCTAAAGCAGACACATGAAAGGGCAGATGATGAAGGCTTATAAATATGATCCTACAGAGAGTGGGAGATTGAGCACTGGTTTGACTGACTCCATCTTGTTATTCTTTGCTAATGACACACATGTATTGGTCTGCCATACATAGCATTGTTGGGCTCCACTTGTGGTAACAACTCCATTGAGAGAAATTTGCCACAGAACTGCTCATAAGGTTCCTGCTGCAGCTTGCCACATCAGTAGCCTCGGCCAGTTGGTGAGCCTTGCAGTTTCTTCAGGATTGAACTACAGCTGCTGGTTCATGTGTGGTGTCTGCTTGCTGAGAAGATTGGTCTATAGTCGATGAATTGTATTCGATGTTTGCTACAGGACTGAACTGCTGCCAAAGAAAACAGAGCTCATCCCCAATGAACTATTGCTAAACAGGTCCACTTCCCCCATGTCCTAATAACTTTTGTCTTCCACTACTTCTGGTGGATGATAGGCAAGAGAAGAGGTTGAACCTTTATTAAAATAGGATGCAAAAAAAAAATTATGCCTATTAAGAACTTCTTATAATATTCTGGTGACTTCATGCCACTTTTACAGACACGGGCTGATTGGCAGAGTCTTGCGGTTTCTTCTACATTGAACTGCCTTGCTGATTTGTGAACAGTATTTGCAAGTGGATAGAGCTACCACTGCTGATTCATGTGAACTGAGCTGCTGATAACCTGAGAGCAAAGATTGGAATTACCCAAAAGAACTATTTTAAAACAGATCCACGGCAGTGGTGGCACACACCTTTAATCCCAGCACTTGGGAGGCAGAGGCAAGCAGATTTCTGAGTTCAAGACCAGCCTGGTCTACAGAGTGAGTTCCAGGACAGCCAGAACTACACAGAGAAACCCCGTCTCGAAGAAAACAAAGACAAACAAACAAACAAACAAAACAGATCCGCAATCCCCTTTGCCCTATTAACCTTTCCTTTCCTCTATTTCTGGTGGGCAGTGGGCTAGAAGGGAGATTAAAGCGTTTAAGAACCCTTATTAAAGTAAGTTTTGAAAAATATAAACCTACATGGATGTGTTTCAATTTTCAGAGTTTGGAAAATTAAAATACGTACACCATACCTACCATAAACTATTAAGGATTTCAATGGGCAAATATTTAATTCTGAAAAGCCTAGTTCTATAATTACATATTTATTAAAGGTTATGGCAATTACGGGAATACCTGTACAAATTAAGACTGAAAATGCTTCAGCATATGTCTCTAGTAAAATGGAACAATTTAGCATATTGTAGTATATAGCATAGTATGGTTATAACACACAATCCTACAGAACAAACAGTTGTAAAGAGATCCAATCACACTTTAAAGTAGAGACTGTTTTTGTTTTTGTTTTTGTTTTTGTTTTTTGTTTTTTGAGACAGGGTTTTTCTGCATAGCCTTGGCTGTCCTGGAACTCACTCTGTAGACCAGGCTGGCCTCAACTCAGAAATCTGCCTGCCTCTGCCTCCCAAGTGCTAGGATTAAAGGCATGCGCCACCACCGCCCGGCAAGTAGAGGCTTAATAAACAAAAATGGGTAAAAAGACACCCCCCCCACCGAGATAGATTACATAGTGCTTTATTAACTTTACATTTTTTAACGCTAATGTGTAAAAGCATTTTTAGAAGTGGCTATTTTTCTTCATCCCCAGCTAGCTCACAGATCAATGAGACTCAAATTGTAAGATTGATGTAGTTAACATTACAACACTAAAGCTGGGAAGTCATTGATCCATTCTAATTCTCTAAGCTAATCTGTCTACCTTCCTGAGATACTTACATTTTAGTTTTGGTCTGTGCTTCAGGTGTGTTTTCCCATGATGTTTTCAGGAGTCTTTCCTCATGGTGAATTCTTTCTTCCTCCTCCTCCTCCTCCTCTTCTTCTTCTTCCTCTTCTTCCTCTTCTTCCTCTTCTTCCTCTTCTTCCTCTTCTTCCTTCTTCTTTTCTCTCTTTCTCTCTCTCCCCTCTCCTGGCTGTCAGAAGTCTCGCCCTATTCTCTCTTCTTTCCAGTCATTGGCTGATCAGTTTTTATTGACAAGTCAGAGAATAATTGTAGAGCAACGTTTACACAAACTTGAAACAGGAGATACTTAGAATAAGCATTACAATGCCATGTCCAGATTGCAACCAGATATGAGGGAAGAACATTTGAATAATACAAAGGCAACCTTTACACAGTGCACAAACACTATGCCTACACAAATGCACACACACACACACACACACACACACACACACAAAACAACAGCTTCTAAGAGACATTGGGTTATGAGGGGGAAAACTGCTGAACAAAACCAGCCTGTTTACATTAACAATGTTTTAACTTCAAAATGGAGGGAAGGAAATGTGTTGTGCTGGGGAGAGGCTTTGTATTTGTTTCCACAGGAGGAGAAAAGCTGTAGATTTTTCTGAATTAATAAAAGTCAGAATTGACAAGGGAGACCTACTAAAGATCTTGGCTGCAGACAAGAAGAAAATCATGAAGACCATCAAAACAGGTAACTTATATCACTCATCCTTTTACATGGGAACAGTTCTCAGATTGGCTGAGACTTGAAAATGTCTCCAGCCAGAATTTCAGTTAAGCATAGCCAATAAATTCTAAAGGCTATAGAATACTCAAGACTTGTCATGCTATCCTTTTAACCTTTGAACCTTGTATTTTAAGCAGATTGATTGCCCTCACACAGGATTGCTCTCAGCAAGCTCAGCTATTCATCCTGGCAGTTACACATCACTGTGAAGAACTGCATCTAGTGCATGCCCACAGGTCCTTTGGTCTGAATGTGGTCTTGGTCTAAAGAGTGTGTCAACGATGGGTCAGCATGTTTTGAGCTCCTATAAACCTAAGACAGAGGCATATATCAATATGCTATGTATGTTTTCCTTAAAGACGGGTAATATAAAAGTAATATAAACGCCAACCTAAGACAGGCACGGTCACCCAGCCACTGGAGACCCTAGACGGGATGAAATTCTGTGCCCCATCCAGATATTGGTACTGCCATCTTAAAAAATTAAGGGGGAACTGTGCCCTTTCCCTACAGCCTTGAGCAGGCCTGCGATCTGTTTACCACAATAGACCAAACAACAGTAGGACCTGGGAGGCATTGCATTGCAGGCCTTGGCTCCCTGCAGTCTGCTACAGGAGGTAGAAGAATGGACCGCCTGCTGAGCTTGCCTTGACACCTTTGGGCTGCTATCCCCTCACCCAGCCACTGGAGAAGAGACTCCATTTTATATGTGAAAGCAAAATATTAAACTTCGGGCCTTGATCAGAATACATTGTCTTGGTCCCATGCTTCTCTTGCCCTCCATTCTGCTTTTATTCCCAGCCTTCCTCTCAGGTGAACCCGGTTCCCGTAGCCACTGGCGGCTACAATCCAGTATAGTTTCAAAGTAGTTAGCTGGATTGTCCAGCATCACAGACTGAGCCAATTAGGACTTCAGGTAAGCCCTGAACTTTCTCAGCACAAAGAAACTGGACAACAAATGTTACAGCTAGCTTTCTTAAGATTGGCCAATATCTTAATTTTTCTTTGGTTCCCCCCCCCAAAAAAAGAAAACAGTATCCCTAAATCAATTTTAAGAGAACAATACCCTATCCTCAAAAAGCACGGAGCGTAAGTTTTGGTCATTCGATGTGTGATGGATGTTTATTGCCAATTTAGGGTGGTTGGTTACCCTAAATTATTTGTTAATGGGTTTGGTCAAGGAGGAAGCATAATAAGGGAAGTTAAGCTTCAGGATTTCTCTCTTTTCTTTCATCTGTCATATCTTCTCTTATATAATATTAAAAGGAATGAAAGAAAATGGGGGATATAGGAAGAATACAGAAATAATAGGAATAAAAAGCATAGATTATTGAATCTACTCTTAAACTATAGAGCTACAACTAGCCAAAAATCTTACATTATTATAGACCTTTGTATACTGATTAAGGTTATATTTGGTTACAATATACTGTGCACCAACTCTTCTTAAGGTATTGTACTTACATAACTTTTTAAATGTAATGTTTAGTTCTAGTCCTTTTGGAAGCTGGCATTACAAACTTTTAAGTATAATTAAGAAATGCAAATTAATAGTTAATCAAACTTGTCATGTTAGGTACTAGTTTAGTTATTACAGAATTTTGCTTCCTAGGTTGAACAGATAGTTAATAGCTACAAACAAGCAATGCTTGCCTATTCAGATATATTGTAGATGGATAGGTGGTCTTCAAAAACCTCAAAGATCTACAGAATATGGAATTTAAAGACATTGTACTATAAAAGGCCTTATTTGACAATGAGATAGGTCTGTTCCTGGTAGCATCCCAGTCTACTTCAAAGAAGATGACAAGCATCAAAAAACCTCCACATGGAGTTTGCTTCATATGTGACAAGCTAGCCACTGAGCAAGAAACTGACCTTGCTTTTACTGCTGACAGTATGCTGTCCAAACTGGACAAAAAAGACACAGAAAAGTCTACTGCTAAGATTTGCCGAGACAGAGCAATCAGTCCTTCACAATTCGTGCTTTATAAAACATCTGTCATATACTGGGCCAGAAGGCTGAAGATGGAGGATTCAATGTTACAGAATTTTGGGGGACCATCCAGGCAGCCATCTTTCTCTGTAATTTTAATAGCTTTGAAAGCTGCTTGCCTGCACTTCCTATATACTCAGGAAATATTTATTTCTTCTCAAGTTTCTGATGGGATTGAACACTAGATAGTTATAGTCTCACAATTAAGCTTAAATTGTTTAAGATTTAAGAAAATGTTCTTGAGTCTAAGAAGATGTTTTACTTTGGTAGTGCAAATCATGATAGAGATTGATTTAGGCACAAAACTCTGAACTCAGCAAGATAGGATAGATAATAGAGTACTTTCTCCAAGGTTGACAAATACACATGGACTGGACATTATTCGTGCCTGCTGGTTTTCATAATTGTTCTTTTGTTTGTTTGTTTGTTTTGTTTTGTTTTGTTTTTTGAGACAGGGTTTCTCTGTGTAGTCCTGGCTGTACTGGAACTCACTCTGTAGACTAGGCTGGCCGCGAACTCAGAAATCCGTCTGCCTTTTTTTGTTTTTTTGTTTTTTTAAAGATTTATTTATTCATTTATTCATTTTATATGAGCACAGTGTCTTTAGACACACCAGAAGAGGGCATCAGATTCCATTATAGATGGTTGTGAGCCACCATGTGGTTGCTGGGAATTGAACTCAGGACCTCTCGAAGAGCAGTCAGTGTGCTTAACCTCTGAGCCATCTCTCCAGGCCCTGTTTCAATGTATTTTTAAAACATGAACTAGTAAGAAAAAGTAGTTTAAGCAAAGATGTATCACTTTCAACTACTGAATAGTGAATTATACAATGATGAGAAGGAAATATGTTATTTAGAGTGCGGACAAGGGTGTTGCCTCTTGCATGGAATGCTGGAAAGAGCAAATTGGCAAGTTTCGTTCTTTTACCTAAATTCAGTAATTTCACTGTCAAATAAGTCCCCCAGGGAAGTACCAGCTAGTGAATGTGACCAAAGTCTGACAAAAATCTTCACCAATACCATTTAAAAAAATAATACCAACTTAAAAAAAATAATAAACGGCAAGCTCTAGCCACAGGAGGCTAACGAAGTGAGGCAATGGAATGCTTTCATAATTGTTCTTATGTTATATAATTTTAAGAAGAACGTTTATTGGACTAGAAGAAGGAAATGTAGAGGGAATCCTTTGTGCAATGTGTGAAAATATTCACCTGTCAATAAAAAAGCCTGCAGCCAATGAGCTGAGGCAGATGAGAAGGTGGGACATTCAGAAGCCTACAGCCAATGAGCTGAGGCAGGAAGAGAAAGTGGGACATCTGGAAGATAGAAAGAAAATTCTTAGAGTCAGCGATGAGAGATTCAGCTGGGAAATTTGAGGCAATGGTTGCATGAAACCAAGATGGTAACTAGCCATGTGGCACACAAAGAAGAAAATAAATAGGATAATTAATCTATGAGCTAGTTGGGAAACAGCCAAGGCTACTGGCCCAAGTATTTATTCATATACATATACATATATATATATATATATATATATATATATATATATATATATACACATATATATGTCACATAATATATATGTATTCATATATATATGTGTGTGTGTGTGTGTGTGTGTGTGTGTGTGTGTGTGTGTGTGTGTGAGAGTTGTTATTTAGCGGACCTGGGCATGCGATGAAAAACCCAAGGTTACATTGGGGTACATTATGTGAAAGTGTGTCTCTGTATATTCAATTATTAATTCTGTATTGGCAGAGAGCTAAATGCTGGCAGGATCTTGGTATTGTTATTTCTATGGCCATCACTGGCCTCATGTTTTGTAAATATTTGTTCTTCCTCACCTGCCTAATGTAATGTAGAATTGTATCTGATTGGGTATGATAAAGATCTGACAGCCAATAACTGGGCAGGAAGTGGAGGGTGCATCTACCAGGCAGAGAAAGGGATGCAGGGAGAAAAAATCAGAGGCAGGAAATTCAGCCAGAGGACATGGAGGCGAATGGACAGACCAGAGTGGAGCAAAGAGGTAGACCTGTCCATGTGGCAGGAGGCAGTGCTTATTTATATTGCTGGCAGGCCTGAGATCGTCACACTATAGATGACAATGATGGTCCTGGAAGAGAGAAACAGAAGTCAAACATAGAAGTTGCAATAGAGAACACAGAATCAAAGATGACATTTAACAAATAATGGCATTGAAGAATTCCTTGGCCATACATCTAGTCCAGACAACAAATATCATCAAACACTAAAGAAATATCATATGGTTCAGCTGCTCTGCCCACAGTACAATACAATGAGATAGCCACAGAACTACATACATTTGGGGACTTAAGCATATATCTAAGGACAAAGAATAAGGTTTGGAAATGCTCATAAAGAGATGACAAGAAAAGTCTGATCATCCAAATATGTAAAACGCTGTACATTATATGAGGGATAATGGGCAGGTTGTGGTGGTGCCCACCTGGAATCACAGTCCACAGGAGGCATAGGAAGAGGAAGGCTGCAAGGTCAAAGCCAGCCTGGTCTTCATAGTGAATGCTAAGTCTACATAAAGATCCTGTTTCAAACAAACTAAATTATATATGAAATTATATATTAATATGTATTGCTTCCATAAATCTGTAGGTCTCTGTTTTTGTCTCCAGGTCAGGAAATACCTTGAGCCATAGAAATTCAAACCAGAGATTTAATTCAAGACCCACCAGAACAGAAGGTCTGATATCTCATTTCCAGGCTTTAGAGATCCATATTGTATAAGGCATGGCTCATGGGCAAACTTCAAAGCCACTCTATTAATGTATTCATAATGAAAAAGGAAAGACGGATAACCCATCCAATTCAAAAACTTTTTAAAAAAATTATAAATCTCAAAGTAATTAGAAATAACGACATGGTAGTGTCAGGGATACATTTTGAAGGGTTGTGGAGAGTGATCAGTCTTGATCAGTCATTAAAGCACTTTTCATGCAGACATGAGAGTCAAAGTTAAATCTCCAGAACCCACATAAATGCCAAGTGGGTATGATCCCCCATAAAGAGACAAGAGATCTCTAGAGAAGCTAGTAGCAGACTAGCCATATCTATTGCTGTGAGTTTGATTGGCACACTCTACCTCATAGAATGAGGATGACTCCCACCATCAACCCTGGGCCAATCTTTGCATGAGCACACACATGCAAACATGTATACACACATATATAAAAATGGGGAACAGATGCTGAGTGTAGTGGGGCATATCTTTCCAGTACGCTGGGAGGCAGAGGCAGGTGGATCTCTGTGAGTTTGAGGTCAGCCTAGTCTACAGAGTAAGTCCCAGGATAGCCAGGTCTACATAGTGAGATCCTGTTTCAAGAAAAAAAGAAAATGGAAAAAAAAAAAAAAGAACAAAAATGTTCGTGGGTCTGGAGGGTAAATGCCTGTTGTTCCATCATTTAGGAGACCAAAACAAGAAGACACAAAGTCCATGCGAGCTTGGACTGCTACATAAGGAGATCCTGTTTAAAACAAAATCATCAGCCTAAGAGTACATGGGAATTAAAAATGAAGCCATTAGGTCATTTTTAGAAAGGCATGAAGTTAAGAGTGTGGGGAGGTGGGGGTGGGTCTTGGAGGAGTTAGGGTGAATAATTATATTCTGAAATTATTAAGGAATTAGCAAAAACATTTTTCAAAAAAAAAAAAAAACACAAACAAACAGAAAACGAACAAGCAACAACAAACCAAACAAAAACAAGACAAAAAAATTCTTCAAGAATGATTTCAGTGTCCAGAATCTGATTTTGGGTCCCTAAAGAAGCACCCACTCTTGCTGCTTCTAGACAGCATGACTGTAATTATTTCCATCAGGTTCACGCAGTATTAGAACAGTTCAGACGAGAGAGAGAGAGGGAGAGAGAGAGAGAGAGAGAGAGAGAGAGAGAGAGAGAGAGAGACTTAGAGTAAGAGAGTAAGACCGGGGAGTATTCAGTCTTCCTTTTAAAAAGTCTTCTTACTGAATTAGAGTTTGGAATATAGATCACATGTACACAGGTGCAGTACAGGAAGGCAGAAGGGGTGAAGGGAGAGTGGTTGCGGGTAGGAAGGAGAAGCTTGGAAAGAGTAGGGGTGTGGTCCTGTGTTCTGCCTCTCCTCTGATGATGTCTGGTTGCCACCAACACACTGGCTCAGGGAAGACAAGGCAAAGTGTGGGAAGTATGCCCAGTCTGCATTTCCCTTCAGGGCATCAGAGCACCGTTGTATGCCAGGCTGGAAGGGGAAAGAAAGCAAGGTCTGGGATGAATGTTGCGCTTACAGGTCTCCTGTAGGGCACCACCCTACACTGGTCCTCAGAGGAAGTCAGCAGCGGATCTTTGGTCCACGTGTCCCTTCTGGACATTAGAGTGCTACTGTATGCCAGGCTGAAAGGGGAAGAGGGGCAGGGTAAAGCAGGTTGGGAGCCTTAGCATGTAGTTTCTACGACCCCACCTTAAGCTCTAGATGGACTGTGCTACCAGCCACTGACCTGGTTCCCTTAAATCCATGGATGAAACACACACACACACACACACACACACACACACACACACACACACACATTTTAATTGGCTTTTTAGCTCAATGGCCAGGCACTTCTAAGCCTCCTGCGGCTAACATACCCTTATCTTCACTCCCAGCTGAACGTCTCTGAATCTGCCCTCAACTTAGTTGCCCAGTTACCTTCTCCTTGCTCAGCATCCTAAATCTGCCGTCAGCTTAGTTGCGTTTCTAATCTCCTGCCTGCTAGCCCAGGCCCAGTCAGGGAAGTGGCCAATGGCCATTTCACCCGAGATGAAATGGTCACATGGTTGGTAGCTCTCTCTCCCTTCAAAGCATGGCAAATATTCTTTCTTTCTCCTGCATCGCCTAGCCTGCCTTCGAGACCCTAGAAGTCCCGCCTCTTCCACCCAGCCATTAGCCCATAGCATCTTTATTGATCAATCAAGAACCAACTTGGGAACAGGACCTTCAGCATTCACATAAAGATTCCCGGTTAAATCATCAGAACCACCACCTACAGGGAGCATTTGCTGAGTGACAGAGGGGCAGGAGAAGAGAGAAGGCCTTCTTCAGGAGTCTTAGTGTACAGTAGGGGAGCCAAGTTCACTGATATATATGTAGGAAAATGACATAAGGAGTCGGTGGGGCTCATAGGTAAAGATACTTGCTTCCAAGCCTGATGACCTGAGCTCAATTCTCTGGTCTCACATGATGGAAGGAGAGAACAAACTCGCACAAGCTGCCCTGTGAAATTTACATATGTGTTGTGACAGGCACACACACACACACACACACACACACACACAAATAAATAGTGTAAATAAACAAACAAATGTCAAACAGTCTGTCCCGGAACTGTATTTATAGATTGTCCTCAAACACACAGGCATCCCCCTGCCTTTGCCCACAGAGTGCTGAGATTAAAGGTGAGTGCCACCAAGCCTGGCAGTATGCTCTCATCTTTTTAAAAGTTTGAATAATATTATAATAGGTGGAAAAACAGAAACAAAACAAAAAACCTAAACATGCCACAAACCTGGCTTGGGTTGGAACTTTTGTTTTCTAAGTAAATCCCAGCTTTCTTCTGTGAAGACATTAGCATGCCTTGTAAATGTGCAAACAGTTTGTAGCACGTGTGATAACCTGACTCCATTCTTTTCTCAAGATTTATTTAGTTATCTTTTTAATAGCTCTGGCTGGCTTTGAGTTTGCTGTGTAACTGAGGATGGGGGTCTTCCCCCTTCAGCATCCCAAATGCTGGGATTACAGGTGTGCACACATGTGCCACCTTGGTAGCATCAAAGAGCTTTGTGGGTTTTTTTTTTTTTTTTGACAGATTTTCTGTGTGTAGCCCTAGCTGTTCTGGAGCTCATTCTGTAGACCAGGTTGGCTTCAAACTCTCAGAGGCCTGCATCTGCCTCCCAAGCGCTGGGATTAAGACCGATTTATTTATTTTTATCTGTAGAAGTGTTTATTCTGTTCTTTATTCATGACACGTGACCATTATCTTCTTAATTTTATGTGTCTATGTCCCTCTCCTCTCTCTCTCTCTCTCTCTCTCTCTCTCTCTCTCTCTCTCTCTCTCCTCTCTCTCTTTCTCCTAGAACTCCCACCTCCTATTTTCTGCCTCAGCTCATTGGCCAAAGGCTTTTTTTTATGACAAGTGAATGCTTTTACACAGTGCACAAGAGGTTCTTTCTACCCCTATGTGTGCCTGGTGCCTTAGGAGTCACCAGATCTCCTGGGACTGGAGCTATAAATGGTTGTGAACCACCATATTGGTGCTGGGAATCAAACCCAGGTCCTCTGTAAGAGCAACAAGCACTCCTAACCTCTGAGCCATCTCACCAGTCCCTTATTTTTTTTAATTAAAAATTTATTATACTTGTGCGATGTGTGTGCCAATGTGTGCTCATGCCATGTCATGTGTGAAGGTCAGAGGACAATTACTGAAAGGTATTTCTCTCTTTTCACTACAGTCTCTGGTGATGACACTCCAGTGTCAAGTTTGTGTGCCAAACTCTTTTACCCACTGAGGTACCATATGAGCCCAGTATTAATTTCATTTTAAAGTTAGGAAATCAAAACCAGGGCCTAGTACATGGTAAGCAAGGTTCATCTCCAAAAGCAGATCTTTTTATATGTGTGAAAAAGATTTTATTTTCTATTTTAAAAAGTAATATTGGGGCTGGAGAGATGGTCCAGTGGTTAAGAGCACTGACTGTTCTTCCAGAGGACCTGAGTTCAATTCCCAGCAACCTCATGGTGGCTCACAACCATCTGTAATGGGATGCGATACCCTCTTCTGCTGTGTCTGAAGACAATGACAGTGTACTCATATACAGAAAATAAATAATCTTTTAAATCTTTTAAAATCTTTTTTAAAAAGGGAATGGAAACAGTTATCTTAAAAAAAAAAAAAGTAGTATTTTGGGTTGGGAACATGTGTGCTTGTCCTAAAACATCTGACTGACTTAGGGCTAGCCTTCTTCCTCTTTGTTGAGGGTTATGAATTCAAGGCAGACTTCCAGAGAGTGGATGTTGACTTACTGTTTTGTTGTTGTGATAAGATATCATGACTAGAGCAACTTATAGAAGAAAGGGTTTACTGCAGCTTCTGGTTTCAGGGGGTAAGTCCACATCACGGTGGGGAGCCTGGAAGCAGGTAGGCGGGCACAGAGCTGAAGCAGGTAGGCGGGCACAGAGCTGAAGGTAGGCGGGCACAGAGCTGAAGGTAGGCGGGCACAGAGCTGAAGCAGTAGCTCAAAGTTCACATCTGATCCCCAAGTATTAGGCAGAGGTAGGAGCTAACTGGGAATGGCGAGGGCTTTTGGAACCTGAAAGCCCTCCGCTAGTGACACACCTCCTCCACACAGTTCCGCCAATGGGGAACTAAGCATTTAAATATATTCGCTCCCTAGAAGGGCCATTCTCATTCAGACCACCACACATACTCTTCCAGGGTCCCACTCCTAACTTTAGCCTTTGTGTTTCCCAACAACAAAGGTATCTACCATTTTGTGCTCCTGCCTTTGGCTACCAGGCTATTAAGACAAGTAATAGGAGCTGGAAAAGATTGGGAGTCTGGAGTCAACCAGAGCTTGAGCTTGCCTCCCAGAGAGAGATTTCTTACAGTTTCTACAACTTGTCAGAGGATCTTGCAAGAGAGACGGGAGTCAAGACAACGATGGATTAGCAACGGACTAGGACCACACCTTGACCAGGGCTGCCCTTCATTTAAACCTAAACCTCATTGTAGCAGGAATGGCAGAGCTGCCTCTCTATGTAAACGCTAGTGAGGACCTAATTGAGGACTTCCTGAGAGAGTAAGGATTGCTGACACAGACAATGCCAGCCTATCAGGAACAGCTCTTTAGAAGAGATGCTTTCCTGGGACCAATGGGGGAGTGGGTGGAGGGTATTAAAGGGTATTAAAGGAGCTCACATGAGCTCGCTGCAGCATTTCTCACCTGCTCCCAGAGTCCACGATGTTGACTCTGTGTCAACTCACCCCCAACCCCCAAGGGCAGGTAGGGTTGGGTGGAGAGCTGTTCAGGGCACAGGCAACACCTCACATCAGGACTCTGAAGGTGGTGAACTGGGGGTGTGCAGGGGTCACTGGACCTTTTTGTCCCTCTTCCCAGTGTGGCTATATCGAATAAGTCTCCTTTCTCTGCCTCTCCATTATCTGCCTCTCCTCTTTAATTGTCATATTGAGGATACATGCTTGAGCCTAGCTTGTTAGGGCTGCCGGCCCCAAGATCTCACCCTAACAGCTCCAGTGCAAAATAACAGCCTCTTCCTACAGGGCTACTAGGGTTTGTCTGGTCGTCTGTGAAAGCCTAAGCTTCTCCACTAAGATAATTTAAAAGGTATTTAAATGCATGTCACAAATTACAGTATAAATAAGCCTCCGATTGATCTGCTTTTAATTGATCTGCTTCTGTCAGTATAGTCTTAAGGCAATGCAGCTAAAAAAATATCCAGTATTTCTTCTGCTGCTTTGTGGCCTGCCATTGAACCCTAAAGTCTTTTTTTTTTTTTTTTTCTTTTCCCTTGACCTTTTGAGAAACTGCAAAAACAATGGCAGTCGCAGCTCTCGCCCTGGCTCTCCCTCCGCGCAGACGCAGGACGCAGATGGACGCGGAAGTAAGTGCGTGCTTGCAGGGTTGTTTTACTCTGTTGGTCTTTAAGTTGACTCGTTAGACTCCTTTTCTATTGCAACAAGACTTAAAAAAGAAAAAATATATAAATCAATCAATGGTCATGAACTAAATTTCTTGCAAATGTGCCTTAAAACTTTTCAAAATCTCGGTACTAAATACACCTCGGGGACTAGTGCCAGAATGACAAGGCATTAGAACCTCCCGAATAGAACGCGCGATTCATTCTTTTGACAATTGAGGGCTTATCAGATACCAGACTCTTGACAGACAGCTGAGTGTCTATCGCGCCAGCGACGTTTGTTTTAGTACTGGGGACATCAAAAAATGACTAGAATAAATAGGACTATGAGACTAAAACGAGAGCTCAAACGTTATTTGGCTCTTCTGGCGTCAAGCCCCTCTCACGGATTCTAAATTGTCTTTTTCCAGGCTTCCGCCAGGGATGGACTACAACTCCCATGATACTCGTGCGCCGCTCCTTATTAGAGGCTTCGCTTCTCTCCCTGGCCGCGCAGGGGGACGACTACAGTACCCAGAATGCTCTGCTCTCCCGCTTGGGTGTTTTTGCCCCTCTCTTGGCGTTGAACGCGGTAGTGGCTATCCGGAGTGCCAGGCCTGGGGTTCTCGGTGTCCTTCCCCGGGTCACGGGCGAGGAGGCGACTTGACTTCTGGGCGCTGAGCCCGGGCGCGCGTGCAAGCGGCTGCCGTCCCCGCTGCAGGTTCGCGTCCCGCTTTGCTCCTTGCGCAGCTCGGCTCGCGGCCGCCGGGACGGCCCGGGATTGACGGCCCCGGGACAGGGGTGACTGTCGCGGCTGCGGGAGCAGAGGTGAAGCTGAGGCCCGGGGAGAGGCGACAGCGGCGAGAGCACCCGGGGGAGAGGAGGAGGAGAGAAGATGGCGTCGGAGATGGAGCCGGAGGTGCAGGCCATCGACCGCAGTTTGCTGGAATGTTCTGCTGAGGAGATCGCAGGGGTGAGTGCGGGAGCCCGGGAGGGGTACGTCCGGCCCTCGCAGGCCGCGCCCCGGGGGAGGAACAGAGTCCTGGAAATCCGGGAGCCCGCCACTGACTTCGGGTAACAGCCGCGCTGGCCATGTCCTGTGGGGAAAGGACCCAGGAGGCCATCGAGCCTGCTCCGCGCCTTCGGTGCTCAGATCCTCCTTATACCCGGCGACTCTGCTACAGCGCTTTCATTATCCCTAATTACCTTCACCCTCCATTAAGTCTACAACACTTGGGCCTTTGCCCTATATGCTGCTTGGTGGAAGATGGGAGGGAGCGAGCCGCTTCCTAACGCAGTCGTATAAGCGCCCTACTTTATCTTCTCATTCCTTTTCTTAGAATAAGCGGAGCAGTGTCTGCGCCGAAGCATTCTATCCTGTCCCAGCTCCAACTTTGTTGCTGGGACTGCCGGGGGTGTTGGGGGGTACCCAGGCTGCAAACAGCACAGTCCGACAGTCCCCACTCGGTGCTTTTTTAAAAAGTTGTTTTGCATTTGTTTATTTCGTTAGATGGCAACGCTGGTGCCTGTGTGTAAGGTAGTGGTGCCTAGACACGTTTGCTGAGCATGGAGGCTGGCAGATTTATTTTTTTTAAAAAAAAAATACATAATTTTTCTAGGAGTTGGGAAAAGTTGGACGGAGAACAAACGTTATATAACTTTGAGAAAACAGCTTTGGATAACAGACGCAAGCTCCTTAATGAGATAGCGTCGATCACAACCTATCAGGAGCCCTTAGGCCCTAAACTTAAGCCGTTCAGACATAGTAAGGACTTAAAATGTCATATGAACAGCGCCGAAACAGGTAGCAACGTTACAAAGACAATAACAACTTCAACAAACTCAGTGCCATCTTTTGCTAGTAAGGGCAGGGGACGCCTATCGGAACAGACTGTCCACAGTGACTGTAAATAGCTCGGACAATTGGAACCTAGTCTCTGAGGCCTCCAGTTGAAAAAGCTCCCAGGAAGTGAGTGACTCTTCCACACGTCGTCACACAGGATGTTGGTCAATAATTCGGATGTGCAGCTGGTGATGAGTGTTTGGAGTGAAGTGACAAGACACAGGTGGAAATGAGAGGGGGGTGGGAGTACTTTTTTTTTTCTTTTTAATGTATTGTTGCCTGATGAGTTTAAGTTTTTAAAATGGGGCGGGGGGATAAGGCCAAGTAAGGTGTGCAGTCTGTTTTCCTGTACCCTGTGTGAGACTGCACAACCCAAGGATTTTTTAGCAGCCCTCCCCCATCTGCCTTTGATTTATCAAAGACATCTGGAAAAAAGAAATGAAGGCCCTGTTATAAGAAAACAGGAAGATAAATAATAAGTGACTTGGAATCGTATTCTTGCTAGCAAATCTGCTCATGTCGGAGGCAGAGGGGACTTTTTTTCCTACCACTGAGCTTGTTGCATCTGTTGCTGGGGGGTGACACCGGCTGTGTTATTCCCCATTCTGACAGTGGTGAGGATCCCGAGGAAGCCATTTATAAAACCAGTGCTAGAAGCTTTTGCTCCCAGCTCGCTCTTAAGTGGTGAGAATTTCAAGCAGATGGAATGGAGGAAAATAAGGGAAATGCAACAAAACCTTTATTTATTTATTTTTTTGTTTTCATAATTACATGTATTTGTGTATGTCTGTATTGGGGTATGTATTTATGCACATATTCCAAGTCCCCTAGAACTGGAATGACAGATGCTAGTGTGGATGCTGCTTCAAGAGTGGTCTCTCCAGCCCCAGCAGACCTTCGTTAACTGTGCTTTCTCTGAGTTTGAGGAGGTCTCCATCAGAGCCCACTTTACTTTTAAGCGCTGTTCCTATATAGATTTATGAAGTTAAACCTAAGGAAATGTAGTCTGAAGGCCAGGAGAAGTCCTTCAAATAAGGCAGGTGCACATTAGGATCGATGCTGTTATGTATGGAGGAGTCTACTGGGTGCGTTTAGTTAGGTTGTCAAATACTTACCATTGTTCTTTTAGCCCTAGGCCCCAGCTTGGCCCTTGACCACAACTGAGAATTTTCGTCAGGTGTGGTGGTTCATACTTTTAATTCCAGTGCTGCTGAGGCAGAGGGAGGTACATGTCAGTTTGAGGCTAGCCTGTTCTACATGGAGTTCCAGGCCAGCCAGGGCTATCAAAAAAATCTTATTTTTAAAAAGTAAATTTTAGAAAAGATTTAATGGAGAATGCAATTATTGCAAAATTTAGACCTCTATGAATTGGTAATTTTCTAATTCCATTTTAACTTAATAAGTACCGATGCCTTTTGTGGTGTTAGGCTTTCTGTGTGTCCCAGGCTAGCCTTGAACTCACAATTTTCCTGCCTTAGCCTCCTGCGTACTGGACTTCCAGGCATGTGACAACCATACCTGGCCTATGCGTAAGTACCAAGTCTTCAACACTTTAATGAGACTCTGTATTAGACAAAAGAAAGACTTTGGGGTCACGTCCTTTTTGACCAAGCTGACTCTACTGTTATTTTAGAGGGGACCAATGAAGCCAGCTGCTGTCAGTCTTCTCCTTGATAGAATTGATTCCAGTATGATTGATTATTCCCTATGTTCTCCTGGGTGATTATCACTTAAGAAGTACATATATTGTTTTCTCCCAGGCATAGAAAGAAATCCAAGCTGTGTTGGACGGTGCAGATCTATAGTCCCAGCACTCCGGAGGCTAAGGCAGCACGGTCACTTGGAAGTTCCAGTCCAGCCTGTACTATACAGGGGATCCTTGTTGCAGAGGGGGAGAGAAATTTGGAGCTGGGTAGATGGCTCTTTCACGAATAGCAGTATATGTCTGTGATCCCAGGAGAGCAGGAGACTGGAGAATTCCTGGGACTTGCTAGCGAGCTAGTCTGGTCGAATCAATGAACTCTAGATCTGTGAACAACTTGTTTAAAATAAAGCATCAAGCAATCGAGGAAGACGTCCGATGCCCCTCCTCCTAGGGCATGCACACACACAGCAAATGAGAGATTTCCATGTTCTGTCGTGAGCTTGCGTTTCTGTCTGTC
This sequence comes from Rhabdomys pumilio, assembly GCA_030674055.1. Lineage (NCBI taxonomy): Eukaryota > Metazoa > Chordata > Mammalia > Rodentia > Muridae > Rhabdomys > Rhabdomys pumilio. The sequence goes on from JANHMN010000017.1 coordinate 57,056,595, forward strand.
TGTGGGTGTGTAAGGGATGAATGATGTCCAGCCACCTGCATGCCAGGCTCTCTTGCCGAGGTCATAGAGCATCTTATGGAGTCCATTCTTCCATCTTTTTTGTGAACTCTGGGGATTAAACACAGGTTCCCAGGCTTGCCAGGCAAGCTCCTTTGACCAGTGGGCTCTTGCCAGCACTCATTATAGACGTTTGTGTAGTATTGTGTGTGTGTGCTTCTTTCTAGCTTCACACTGTGAACAGGCTCAGTAAGGAACGGTGTGTGGTTCAGGGGTTGGGAGCGTCCCTAGAGTTGGATGCTCATGGAGTTCCCTTTTTATGTTTTCATCTCTCCCCAGATCTCCAAGCTGGGAACAACGGCTAGTCTGTTTTCCGTCTCCGCAGATTGATTTATTGTGAACATCACATAAGTGGAATCATACAGTGTATTTTGTGATCACCTCCTGTCTTTCCACAGAGTTCATCTGTGTTGTAGGATGCATTGAGACTTCACTCTTTTTTATTGCCAAACAATAGCCCCTTGTACAGACAGATAGAGCACATCTTATCTGTTCACGAATGAAGAGAAATTTGGGCTTGGTGCTTCTCGGATATCTGGAACGTGCTACTGTGAATATTTGTGTGGAGATGTGTGTGTGTGTGTGTGTGTGTGTGTGTGTGTGTGTGTGTGTGTTTGATTTCTCTCGGCTGTATCCCTAGGAGGGGAGCTGCTGGGTCATATGTTAATAACTCTTTTGAGGAACTGCCAGCCTGCCTTCCAAAGTGGCTGCTGCATTTTATAGTCCATCAGCAGGGCGGGAGAGCTCATGGTTTCCTGCATCCTCGCCAGCTCCTGTCTGCTTTTGATTGTTACCGTTATGCTAGGTGAGAAATACTGTCTCATGACTGGCTTTCCATTTCCTACTTGATCATAATGTTGAACACTTGTCATGGGCTTAGAGCCTGTTTCTGAGTCTTCCTGCCTATTAAGAAGCTCTCCTGCAGCGTTATACTCCATTTGCCATTGCTGTTCTATCGCCAGCTAACTGGCATGTTGCATCTAGCTTTGTTTGAAAGCAAACCAGATGTGCTTGAAGGATGCGAATTAATTGGCTGTAGAACACTTAGAGACGGTAATGAAGGAGGCCAACCTCCGGGGACTCTTTTGTTTTTGTGTTTATATTTTTATAACTGATCTCAGTCCCAAGACTTTAACCTTCCATCAAAGGAAGGCTGGGAATGTCATCCTAGCACTTTTACTCTGGTGGAATGAGGTAGCAATTTCTTTCCTTGATGGGGACTTACAGGGTAGTAAAGTTCTATTACCGTAGTCCATGTTTCCGAAATAAAGACAAATGAGAATGCAGCCAAGTTAGAAATCCCAGTGATGTCTCACGTGGACACTCCTGCAGGGAGCAGGGGAAAACTGATAGAGAAAGCTGTTGTCTTATTATTTTGAGAAATGTGTGAGCAGTCACTGTGAGAGACATCCTAAACTTTTCTTCCTTCATACAGTGATGCTAAGTCTAATCAGATTACAGTGTCTGTAATAGAGTTCAAGTGTAATACCTGGCTTTTACTTTTTCACACAGCAGCAGTAAACTTTTGCACTTATTTACTTACTTGGGCAGAACTGGGTGCTGTACCCAGGGCCCTATGTTCTGTACCGCTGAACTGCATTGCCAGCCCCAGTAGTTTACTTTGTGGAAATGGGGAACATATGCCAGCCTTTTAAGCTAGGTTTTGAAATAATAGCACATAATAAAAATGATATTTAAAGTTAGATAACTTGTTTTACTAATGACATGTTTTGTGTAAGGATAATAGCCTTAACTTTTTTCTTTCCTCTAAGATTTATTTTTAATTTTTAATTAGTGTATGTATGTGTGTTTGTGTGTCTGTGTGTATGTCCATGTGTGCTGGTGCCATTAAGATGTCAAAAAAAAGTCATCAGATCCCCTGGGTGTAGAGTTACAGGTGGCTGTGAGCCGCCCTTGAGCTGTGGGGACTGACTTGAGGGTCTCTGCTGCACTCCCTTCTCTAGTCCAAGCTTCGTCTTCTTCTGTGACCTCTAGGAGCAGACTGGACACATCTGCCGTTGGAGCCACAGTTATTAATACGACATAATTTCTTCTAAGAACCATTTTGTTCTTATTACAGTGCTGTAGAAGCAAGACTTTAGGAGAGATCCAGCGTAAAGTAAGGAAAACTAAGTTTTTTCTTCATTCTTTTAAATAGGATCTTAACGTGGCACGGACTGACCTCCTCTTCCTAAATAGCTGAGGATAACCTTGAACTTCTGATCTTCCTGCCTCCACATCCCACGCGCAGGGATTACAGGCTGGGCCCCAACCCCTACGCATTTCACCATTTTAAATGTGATCTTTTTTAAAAGTTCATGTTCTCATTCTCTTGTGCTCTCTGTCTTATCATGGTGGGGCTTAGGTGCAGAGCCTTGCTCACTCTAGGCAAGTGCTCTCCCCTGAGCTATCTCCCCAGGCCTTTCTTTCTTTGAAAAATCTATTTATTCAAGACCTATTTCTGACAAAGCTTGGTACCACATGCCCTAAATCACAGCACTGAGGTGGTGAAGCAGGAGGATCTCTCTGAGTTCCTAATCTACACGAGAAGTTCCAGGCTAGACAGGGCTATATAGTGAGACACATGTTATCAGTAAGACTGAACTGTCCTTGTAACTACGGGACTTAAAGTGAGTGTGTATGTGCATGCTTGCTCATGTGTGCACTTAAAGTGAGTATGTGTGTGCGTGCTTGCTCACGTGTGAACTTAAAGTGAGTGTGTGTGTGCATGCTTGCTCACGTGTGAACTTAAAGTGAGTGTGTGTGTGCATGCTTGCTCACGTGTGAACTTAAAGTGAGTGTGTATGTGCATGCTTGCTCATGTGTGCACTTAAAGTGAGTGTGTGTGTGTGCGTGCTTGCTCACGTGTGAACTTAAAGTGAGTGTGTGTGTGTGCGTGCTTGCTCACGTGTGCACTTAAAGTGAGTATGTGTGTGCGTGCTTGCTCACGTGTGCATGTTCCTGCAAATAAAACATTTGGATTTAGAGTTACTCTTTAAAAGGGGAGAATCCTTAAGATCTTGGGACTGTCTCCTAAGAAATACTATCATTTTAAAAATAATGTAGTCTCTTCCTCCTTACATAAAGTAAGCATGAAACAGTGTTTGGAAAATCACTTTTACCTAAGCAGTGAAAACTCAGATTTGCTATTAGAGCCTTCCTCTCAATACCACTCCTTATGAACCAAGTGTTTAGATTTTTAGCAAAAGTTCTCTGGAACATGAGATTGACTAAAACGTTAATATACGCCACTCATGAAATTTTTGTTTGTTTTTTGTTTTTCGAGATAGGATTTCTTCTGTATAATAGCCCTGGTTTTCCTGGGACTCCCTTTGTAGACCAGACTGACCTCAAACTCTCAGAGATCCACCTGCCTCTGCCTCCTGGGTGCTGAGATTAAAGTCATGCACCACCATCCCAGGCCTACCTCATGAATATTTAAAATGTTATTTTTAGAAGGAAATATGGGGATTGAAGTCTCTGTAGATAATAGTTACATGAAGGCCTGAGATTTCCTTTTGAACTTGTTTTTTCTTTTTATGTGTATGGGCATTTTATCTAGATGTGTGTCTGTGTACCATGTTCATGTCTGGTGTCTTTGGAGTTTAGAAGAGGGCATCACATCTCTTGGAACTAAAGTTACCGATGGCTTGTGAGCTACCACGTGGGTACTGGGAACTGAGCCTGGGTCCTCTCAAGAGCAACAGGTGCTTTAACCTCTGAGCCAGTTCTCCACCTCTGTATACAGACATCCTCAGGTGCCAGGCTTGATCATACTTCCTTGAATTCTTGGTCTTCCTGCTTCTGCCTCGGGTGTTCTGGGGTTACAGGTCCACGTCACCGTGCCTTGCTTCACTAGGAGTCTTATTTTCTATGTGTAGCCCTGGCTGTCCTGCCACTCACTCTGTAGACCAGGCTAGCCTCAAATTCAAAGATCCATCTGCCACTGCTTCCCAGATTCTGTGTGCAACACCACTGCCCTGTCTGTTAGCAAGACTGATTGCAGCCTAAGTAAATGCTGGGTCTGAGGGTTGTGTTAGCAGTTCAGGTAACTTTTTAGTAGAAGTGGGTCATTTTATTTCATGTTGTGAGGTTTATAATCTTTATCTTGGCTGAGAGGCAACATGACACAAAGATGTTTAAGAGAACAATGAGCACACAGTGGAGGGCAGGCATGCCGGGCAGGGCAGGGAAAGGCAAGGGCTCGGTGGGTTTAGTGTTAGAGACTTACCTGACCCACTGCAGGCCTGAGCCCCCCTCCTCTACCGCCTTCTTTGTGTGTATAACTGCAATGGGAGTGTAGACCTCTTTGCAGTCTTTCGCTGGTGCTCATGGTTTAAAACCCGACAGGAGGGGAGGGAGTCGGGAAACGGACTGAGAAGTCACCTTGCAGGAGACAAAGCAAGTGCACTTGGACATGATGGGTAAGGGGTTCTGTAGAGAAAGAGATGAGTGGATGCCTGCCTGCTGGTGGAAACAAAGCAATCAGATGCTAAGAGAAGCAGAAGGGATCTTCGCAGATTTGGATGGCAGTGGGAAGATTGTGAGCTCAATTTTGGACACTTTGGCTTGGTACTTGTGAGATACCAAGGTATATAAGAATTGGAAGCAAAAGTTGAGGCACAGAAAGGGGAGGTATTTGTTTTGTTGTTTGCAGTTTGTATTTAGTGGTGAGAAACAAGGGGGAAAGATTTATAGGGAGAAGTTGGTCAGAGAAAGAAGCGATAGGCCAGGCTCTTGTGAGACTATACATTTATGCTCACATGTGCATACACACTGTTCATCTATCCCTGTCACAATTAGAGTAACATTTGAGCAGAGCATTAGACATCAAATGAACCTAACATAACAGCTGGGGTTGGAATCAGGACAGTGGGTGTGTGGGGTGGCGTGATGGTAGGGAACACATGTGTCAAGGAGAAGGGACAAAAGTGGAATCTGTTTTCTCCTTTTCTTTTTACGAGGGTCCTGGGGTTGAAATAAGTCGTCCGGCAAGCACTTTTACCCATTGAGCTATCTTGCTGGCCCAGATTAAATTTTAATGTATAACAGTATAAACAATATATAATTTTTATTTATTTATTTTGGTTTTTCGAGACAGGGTTTCTCCGTGTAGCCCTGGCTGTCCTGGAACTCACTCTGTAGTCCAGGCTGGCCTCGAACTCAGAAATCCACCTGCCTCTGCCTCCCAAGTGCTGGAATTAAAGGTGTGCGCCACCACCGCCCAGCTCCAAAATATAATTTTTATTATTAGTAGTATTAGTTTCTTACCAGAAATGAAGTTGGGTATAATTACTCAAGCTAACAGTCAGTTGGCTTTATTTAAACCCTTGTTTTCTCTTTCTAAAGAAATGGCTGCAAGCAACCGACCTCACCAGAGAAGTATACCAGCATTTAGCCCACTGTGTGCCCAAAATCTACTGCCGGGGTCCCAACCCTTTCCCTCAGAAGGAAGACACACTGGCACAGCACATCTTGTTGGGACCAATGGAGTGGTACATCTGCGGTGAAGACCCTGCCCTGGGCTTTCCAAAGCTGGAGCAGGCGAACAAGCCTTCTCAGCTCTGTGGCCGAGTGTTTAAAGTGGGGGAGCCTACGTACTCCTGCAGGTAAAGTACTACAGCTCTCCTGTACAGCCTCGGATTTTTATTTCTAGATTATAAATCTATACATTTAAAAGTCCACAGGATAATAAACCAACTTGGAAACAAATATTTACGGAATGATTTCCCAGTTCAAGGAACAGCCCGTCACCAGCGTAGGAGAAACCCAGCTGCTCCTGTGCTGGCTGCAGTTCCTCCGTGACCCTTCCTGATGCATGGTGCTCACAGTGATTCTTTCTGATGTGGCCATTGTTCCAGAGTTGGCTGTGGGACCTCCTCACACCAGCGCCTTTGCTGCTCTCCTGTCCCTTCGTTAGCTTTGGGGCACGTCTGTCCTCTCTGGTGAGGTGCCCACAGCTTTCTGTATTTGCTGTGACCTATATGGAGAAGCAGCCATTCTCTAAGGAGTTTCTTCTTAATTGGGAATGGTAGAAAGTAGGATATGTTGGCTGCATGGGCTTACTGATACAAGATGACCTTAAAAGATTGCGAAATTGAATCTGAGAGAGTAGCCGGAGAATAACGTGCCCTGAGCCGTCTGACCTTCCATTCTGATGATCACTGTTAACACTGTTGTCTGTCCAGAAATTCTCTGTGCATAGTACGTATAGACTGCCTTAACCATAAGTACGCACACATACACACAAAAAGGCATATGTGGGCTGGAGAGGCAGCTCAGTTGGTAAAGGCCCCTGCTGCTAAGCCTCGAGACCAGAATTTGAAGCCAAAGAACATTAGTAGGAGAGATTTCCACACGTACTCCGTGGCACTCAAAAGCCCATACACGTGTGCGCATGCACACAAAGTGAATTACTGAAATGAGCCAGGTGTGGTGGCATGTGCCTCTGATGTCAGCACTCTGAGTCAAAGGCATGTGCGTCTCTGAAACTGAAGCCAGCCTGGTCCACACAGTGAGTTCCAGGACAGCCAGGGCTACATAAACCTTGTCTCAAAAGGAAGAAAAGATGTGCGTATGCAGGTGTAAAGTTTCTGTTTGACAAAAACTTAGCCTCTTTCCATTTAGTTTATTTGGCTAGATAACACTTCACTGTGCAGACATAAGGTTGATAGAGGCCCTGTTTAACTTTTAAAAAGCATTTTCTTGTAAAATTCAAATTAAGCTAATTAAGGTGTCTGGGTTTCCATGTTAGTTTTCCCTTATTAGCTGGTCAGAATTTCAGTTCTGATTGTACTCTACAGTGAGGCACTGTAGATTGAATTCTATAGTATTTTAAAGATCTCTCTGTGTGTACTGATGCTCAGAGGCTAGACCTCATTCGGCCTTGTGATTTATGAACACGGAAGCTGCATTTCAGTGGGTCTCACAGCGTCCTTTATACCCAAAAGATACAAGTGCAGTCACACATTTGTATGTTTCTTAAATCTAAAGTCTGACACTTTTGAAGATGACAGACTAGTTATTTTGAGAATGTCCCTCTAGTTGGGTTCATCGGGTGCATGATCCTTGCACCTCTGGCCAGATTGCCACAGAGTTGAGGAATCTAACCCTGCCATGGCCTGTGGTCCCATTGATCACTTGATATGGTGCTGTCTGTCCTGTGAGGTCACTTTCCCCCATGTGATCAAGAATCCTGTGGGAAAGTGCGTGGCTCTGTAGCTGTCACCTTCTCTATAAACCTTAAGTCTCCTTGTTTTTTAATATTTTTGCAGTTCTAGAAGTGAAATGTCCCGACACGGGGCCATTGATGTAGAGCTGAGTGTTGTTTTATTTGGACTCCCTGTCCTCGTGTCCACAGTAGGAACCTTCCACACCGTCAGCTTTTTATACCGCTGGTGTCGTCACAGTGCTTCCTTAGTTTCTGCCATCAGATGCCATTGGATTTCTACCCGTCTCCTTGAAATCAGCCATTTTCCCAACAAGCTGGCTTCCTTAGTAGAGATGGTGTCTGGAAATAGCACAGTGTCCAGGTGGCAAGTGTGCCCATTGCTTTGGGGTGTCCAGTACTTCTACGCCCTCTCCGAGGGCTACATTTCATCTCTGTCCAAGCACTGAAATAGATATCTGGGGTCAGGCTCCAGTGATTTCCCTAGTTCTAACCAACCCATTTGGTTCTGAGTTTGTGTAGTTCCCTGCCCTGACAGGAGGAACTTGAGTCCATCATTTTTCTGTGTGCAGACTGCTTGGCTCTCACCACCCAGCTGCGTGTAATCACCCTTCTTACCATGTCCAGGGACACAGCCTAGCCTTCCAAGTGTCTCTGCTGGACATCTGCTAGATCAAGTGTCTGTGTGGTGCACAGCAGTGTGCAGGAAGCCTGCAAAGCCCCACCTGACCCTTAATTAGGGGTTGATGCCACATCATCTTCTGTCCTTAGAGGAGTTCTTAGAGGAACAGCACCAGTAGAAAGTGGACACATTACAAAAGAGCGTTTGCTAGGATGGCTGGCATGATGGTGTCTGGGGAACCCCAAAGTGGCTGGCTCGCTCCGTGAACCTCCATAGGATGGCTGGCATGATGGTGTCTGGGGAACC
>JANHMN010000017.1:57064757-57089605 GCA_030674055.1 Rhabdomys pumilio
GGACTCTCTTGGGTTTGATTAATTTGCCTCATGAGATTGTATTTCTTAAGCTACTATAAATCATGTTGCAAAGGATACAGATAGAGCAATGTGCAGGGCGGGATACGAGAGACAGGGTGTGCCTCCCGGAAGCTCTCCATGCTGCAGCCTTTCTGGTTTTTAAGGAATATGCGTGAAGCTCGAATAGTCACGCAGGACCATGACTGGACAAAAGGGTAAGACCTAATGCTGACGATAGACTGAGTGGTGAGCCCAGCAAGCCTGGCTATGGATTCTTCTCGGCCTCTGCAGCGGCTCTTCTAGGCGGTGTGGGGCAGGAACTCTGCTGGAATCTCCATTAGGATCCACTTAGCTGCTCTCAAGTTTCTTTATGGGATGAGTGTACTTCCAGTTCTGGTGGCCTGGCTTAGAAGGGAAAACAGGTTTGGCAGGAGAATCCAGGAGTTTGCTGAGGCCTGAGGCACCTCCATGTTATTCCAGCCACTAGGAAGGCACAGGCAGGGAACGTGTGTCATATCACACCAGGCCTCTGACTGCAAAGCCCTTTTTCATTCTTCTTGCCTGCCTTTTATTCTCACATGCCAGTGTGTTAGGAGTTTTTTTCACTCATATGTAATAAAATGTAGGAAAATGGGCTAGGGTTTTGTCTTTGTTTCCCCCCCCCCCCCAGCTAAATGCACCTAAATTCAAATGTGTAGACATGTACTTTGTTGTTAAAAATATATCACAGAGGCTGGAGAGTGGCTCAGCAGTTAAAGCACTGTCTGCTCTTGCAGAGGCCTCAAGTTCCCTTCCCAGCATTCATGTTGGTCCACTTGAAACCACTTGTAACCCCAGTTGCAGGGAGACTAACTCACCTCTGTCCTATGCAGGCTCATGCACTCAAGGTGCACACACCCACATTTAGATACACAGAAATACATATAATTTAAGATACTAAAAATAAATATTGGAAGACATGTGATATGCTGGCAGGATGGGTCAGCAGGAGGGGGGGTCTCTGTCATCAAGCCTTAAACTTCAAGTCAAATCCTCAAGACCCATTTGATAGAAGGAGGGGACTGACAGCCGCACGTTATCTCTCCTCCACATGTGCACTGTGGTACATAGACATGCTCACACTCATACACACACAGACACCAGTAAATAAATAATGAAACATATGAGTTGATTGTAATACAAGTGTTGTTGTTGAGTATTCTTGTTTTGATTTAATGGGTTATTTCTCGTGACCTCTGAAACTCAGAAGTGTGGCCTGCTGTTGGGAACTGTTGTCCCTTGTAAAGGCCAGGGAGTTTCTGAGATGGAGAAAGCAAGACCTCTGTCTGGTTTCGAAGGTTCTTTGACACCCCAGAGAAAGAATTGTGGAGTAAGAATTCCAAAGTTAGGGATCTTGATGAATTTTATTGCAGAGACAAGTGGGGCGTGCCAGCCTCTGGAGAGAGCTGTGCTGCTGGGATTGGAGACCCCTTGTCTTCTGGGCACTCTAAATGGAGGAGAGGAAGGAGTAAGGTGAATTATTCTAAGACAGGGCTGCCTCTGTAGGGTCCACTCTCTGTCCTTTCATGGTTTTGTGTGTCAGGTACATGATGGGAACAGCTCATTTGCAGGGCTGAAGACTCGAAGATGGAGACACCATTACAGTGAAGCAAGGGTAGCCATTACCACAGCCGCCACAGGACGGCCTGCTGTAACATGGCTCTGAAGTTGCATCAGCAGCCAGCCTCCATGCAGTTTGACCCTTAGTGGAAAAGCAAGTTGTCTTGTGGTATTGCTCTCTCTTACCACAGTACACACAAAGGTTACTACATAGACAGCACACTTGGGCCGTGGAGAGATGCTGGTAACTCAGCACTGTGGACTTGTGCTGAGCTCAGATCTCCTGTCATCCCAAACTGGGCTGCTCTGTGAGTCCTGTTTCCCAGTTGCAGATGTGAAATACGTATCTAGTGCCTCAGGCAGAACAACAAACATTGTCAGATCCCAGGGCCACTGCTGAGGGTGCAGGGGACAGTACAAAGGTGACATTTTGCTACTCACTCTGTTTCTTTAGTAGTCCTGTTAGTTGTGTGTTTCCAGTTCTCGTTCAGTGACATTTATATGTCAACCAGCTATTCTTGAAAGTGTTCTTCAGATTAAGCATAGAAAATCCTGCCATCCTGGGTTTCGCAGCCTCAAACATTGACTCTGCCTTAGTATGTGAGACATCTGTGTCTCATAGGAACATTTGCCGCCCCATTCTTTAGGATTTTTTTATTATTATTATTTTACTATAGACAAGCAAATCAACAAACTGTCAGAACTATCTTGATTATTATGGGTACTAAGCACAATGGCCTTTACCCACTAGAGATGAGACTGAGAGAAACCTATCCAGATGGGAAAATCCAGAGGACATAAATGAATCTAAGAGCCGGGCCGTGGTGGCTCACGCCTTTAATCCCAGCACTTGGGAGGCAGGGGCAGGCGAATTTCTGAGTTCGAGGCCAGCCTGGTCTACTAAGTGAGTTCCAGGACAGCCAGGACTACACAGAGAAACCCTGTCTCGAAAAAAACCAAAAAAATAAAATAAAATAAAATAAATAAATGAATCTAACACCAAGGAGTCAAATAATAAAAACATTTAATCCCAACACTTGGGAGGCAGAAGTGGTCAGAATTCTGTGAGTTCAAGGCCAACCTGGTCTACATAGTGAATTCCAGGGCAGCCAGGGCTGCCCAGAGAGACCCTATCTCAAAACAAAACAGTATCGTCAGCACTCAGTGTGGCCTTCATTTAGCTGCTCCTTCCAACAAAAAGGTGTAAGCTCTGACTTTAGGGTTTGCTTAGCTTCTTGGGTTTGGTGTCCCTGGACCTGTGGAGAAATGGACCATTCTAGTCAAGTGTGTGCTCAAAGGCTTCCTTGTGCACTCCAATGTGAAGCAAAACTTTGTGCTGATTTCATTGCGTGAAGATCTAACAGATTTTGGGGAGTGGCAGCTGCTATTTTGCACTGGCAGAAGGATTCTTGTTGTTATAGGTGTTTAATAACTCTTACTAGTTCTTACGATGACCTTTCCAGGCCCCCAGTAATCAAGTCAGAGCCTTGCTGATTTAATTAGCTTTAGCACAATTACTAAACAGTTCTTCCTAAACTGTCTCTCTATGCTAGACTGGCTATTTCTCAGCTGCACTTCCCAGGTTACTGTTTGAGTCTTGCCCGGGTTATTTCCTCCGTCAGTCTATCTTCAGGATGTACTTTTCTCCCTCAGCCATCCATCAGAGACCTGCTTTCTCCACCTTCTCCTTTCCCACTCTCTTCCTGGTCCCTACCTGTGACCCCCAGTCCCATAACCAAAGCCCCACCTACCTCTATTCTTCCCAGTAACTGGCTGTCAGCTACTTTTGTTTAACCAGTCAGAGAAGATTGGCAAGCAAACTTCACACAGCATCATTTGGTGTACGTTTGGAGAATGTGCTCGTCGGGACTGCGACCAGATCTTGGGGCCAGTGTTTAGCATTCAAATACGTAGCAGCACCAGACCGACCCCCAGCAGATTCTGATGTTGCAGGACAATGTATTAAGTTTTGACTCTCTGATTTATTCATTCTCTTTTTTTTTCACTTCACAGAGACTGTGCAGTCGACCCCACCTGTGTTTTATGCATGGAGTGCTTCCTGGGAAGTGTCCACAGAGACCATCGATACAGGGTCAGTTATGTTCACGTGGGTGCCACGCACAGTATCGACTTTTATGCTAATTCTGTCTCATTTTACGCTTGAATGCATGTGAGGGCAAGCTGGCTACAACGTCGCTCACCCCGTTGATGCCCAGCTTGGTTTAGCTGACTGTGGCTAGGTGGCTGTGCCCTTCTCCCTCACTGCTCTCTCTGCTTGGGTTCCCTCAAGTTGCATGCTCAGTTAAGAACAAAGACCTCCCCAAATGCAAGACCAGTCTTGAGGGAATGCCAGGAGCTGAGTCCCTCACTAGAACCTCCAAACCAGTTCTCAGTTTAAAGCCTAACTATTTAATAGTAAGGGGAGACTATCGTTTTCACCTTGTAGGGTTTTAGTTTATTTTTTTAGGAAATGTGAAGAGGTGTGTGTTGATGGGTCATTCAGGGCCACCTCCAGCACCCAAGGCTCTGGGTAGTTTTATTATGTGCAAATTATCCCCAGACCTGGCCCTTCTTCCTCTACTGGGAATGGGAGATGGTGCGTCAGGATTCTGGAGTGAGGGACAGATAAAACGGTGGGAGGAGCTCGAGACCTCCTCTTAACTAGGGAGCCACTGGGTCAGGGCCTTTCCACCAGTTTGGTTTTGTTCTCTCTAGCCCGATGTCGATGATAGGAAAAGGGGGCCATATAAAAAATTAGTTGTCTTTATCTTTATAGACCAGGGAGAGGCTTCCAGGTCCCTTCAGCTGCTCTAGCTGTGTTTGGTAACAAGAGCACGTGTGCAGAGCCAAAGCAGGGCTGCTGTTTCTCACAGCAGGGCTGCCTACCCATGTTCCTTGGCCCACATCTGCCTCTCCTGGGAAAGAGTGCAATGTGCAGACTGCATTGACTCTGCTCTGATACAGAACACACAATGCTTACTGTGGGCAGAATAGAAGAGAGTTTATTCTAAAATTTGGTGCACTTGAATTTACCCATCCGTAACACCTTTTTGATTTTGTTGTTGTTGTTGTTGTTTGGTGGCATTTTTTTTTAAATAGGTATGCCACCTATTAGCCCAAAGAGTCTGTCTTGCCAGACTAGTAACTAGTTACTTAGCTTAAGACAGTGTGACTAATTAATGATGTCTCCCGGTGATAACAAAGTTTCAACAGTGACTGCTTTTTTACCAACCCTTTTAAAAGACAGATTTTTAGGAGCTGTTAAAGGGGAAAAAAACTGTTTCCCTAAACCTGCTGTGTTGTGGCACCATTAGCATAGGCAGCAGGGCCGCCAAGACGAGCCCCAGGGAAGCTCTGCAGTTTAATTAGAGCTAGAGAGCAGCTGTGCAGACAGCCTCTGCAGTGTCTGGACTTTCCCCACTGCAGCAGAGCAGCAGCTCTTTCTCATTTGAAATCGCTTACTTACTAGAAAACATGGGTAAGCCCCCTTTTATTTGATGTTTTTCCCTCCAAGGCAAAGAAACACTTAAGCAGTTTTCTGTCCTCAGCACTTGACATTCTTGCTTCTCATCTGATAACCCAGTGAGCTCTTACCAGAGCCTGTCTTCTTTCCTTCCAGATGACCACATCAGGAGGCGGGGGCTTCTGTGACTGCGGTGACACCGAGGCATGGAAAGAGGGTCCTTACTGCCAAAAGCACAAGCTCAATAGTCCTGAGGCTGCGGAGGAAGAGGTAAAGACACCCCAGAGTTGTCTTTAAGTGTGTACTGTATTGGTTAGAAGTGTGTGTGTGTGTGTGTGTGTGTGTGTGTGTGTGTGTGTGTGTGTGTGTTTGCCCAAAGGCCAGAAGCTAATGTTGGCCGTCTTCTTCTATTGGTTCCCACTTTATGTTTTGAGACAGGGTCTCGTGAGCAGCTGATCATTGAGCCCCAGGGAATCCTGTCTCCTCCCCATAGAGGGACTCTGGTCCATAGAGAAGCCTGCCTAGTGGTATTTAAGCAGGTGTACTGTTGCAGGCCCAGCTTTTAACTTGGGTGCTAGGGCTAACTTAGAACCTCATGTGTAGCATGTAATTATTAACAATAAAACAATCCACACTATTGCTGGCTAAGCACTGGTGGTCTTGGTCTGTCCCAACCTGGTACATATCTTGAGACCAAGATCACGTGTGTGTTTCTCCTAGCCAGCGCCTCTCCCACAAACACTGGCTCTGCCTCTCCGGAGCTCCGCACCCCCAAGTTTCTGTGACTAGCTGGGGCATACTCTGACCAGCCCACACTCCACTACAGTTACTTTTCCCCTAGAACTCGGTCCTTGCCCAATCTTCCCGTCCCAAAGCCGCCCCGGCTATGTTTCTTTCCCTCTGGCCTACCTGAGTTGCTGAGAATGGGAAATACCAGACAATCTTAGTTTAGAATCAACAGACGAGACAACCGTTGGGTGCGGAGTCTATTGTCCTAAACCACCAACTCTTGTACATTAGAAATCTTCCGGTGGCAGAAGCCGCCATCAGATCTAACAGTTCCTGGTCTGCATGTTGCCTCCTTTCACTCCTTCCTCCTGTGTCCCTCTTCCTCTCTCGGACCCGGAAGGCCTGCCTCCTCCTCCCCAAACGATTGGCTTCTTCTCATCTTTATTGTCCAATCAGTTAATTAGGGGGAAATTCTGCTACACTCATGTCCTTGGCAAACTGGCTGGCTAAACTAGCCTTCAGCTTCAGCAAGAGACTCTGCCTCAAAAAAGTAGAGAGAAAAAGACCTCACATCAGCTCTGACCTCTCTACACATGTGCACATGTGCACACGAACCTACCTACCTACATAAACATACCACACACATAACACATACAAAAGAAGAAAAGTAATTTGGGTAAAAAGAGCAGAATAGTGTTTTGTCATGCAAAAGTGATGTGAAATCTAAATTTTATTATTCATAAGTATTTTTGAATACAGTCATACTTCATTGTTTTAAAGATGTATATCTTTATAGATTGTCTCTGACCCACCAGCTTCCAATTAATGACACAGAGACATACTTGTTTATTTATGGCAGTTCGAACCTTGTATTGTGTAGACTTTTCCCCAGCTAGCTTATGTAACTTAATTAACCTGTTTATTCTAATTTATGTTCAGCCACAGGAGTGTTGCCTCTCCTTCAATTCCAGCACCCCAGCACCTATTTCCTCCTTTGTGTCTGACTGGCCAGTCACCCCACCACCACCCACCCCTGCACCTGGTTCTTTCCCAGAGTTTCTGTCTCTGCCCAGATGTCCCACGTTTCTTCTCCTGCCCTGCAATAGGCTGTCAGCTCTTTACTAAACCAATCAGAAGGTGATGAAGAAGGTTGATGAGATACTGAAGCAGGTGATGCTTCATAAAGATAACAGTACCCAAGTCTGGCCAGTGCTCAGCACTCTGCTGGTACAGAAGTCAGCCTTTGCCTAATAGAAAGACACCCTTTACACGGTGCACAAAAGGATTATCCCAGCCACACATTTTATTTAGTGTGTGGATGTTTGCCTGCTTTGTCTTTGTACTATGTAGGTACAGTGTCCTCAGAGGCCAGAAGACTGTCAAATCCCTATGGAACCAGAGTCACAGATGTTGTGAACTACCATGGAGATGCTGGGAATCAAACCCAGGTCCTCTGGAAGAGCAGCCAGTGTGCAGATTCTGAGTCCCACCCCAGCCCCACACTTCTGTTTGGATATATTGTCTGCTAGAGCAGAGCCCCACATCCCGAGTGACTTAAAGTCTGACTGGGCAGGGTTTTGTATAGGAACAGAACCACCAAGTACAGATATATTCCAAAGGGGGAATTATGAGAATCTGGGCTTATGCAGGAGGAGCTGGCCTGTCCAGCAGTGGCCATCTGCACGCTGGAGAGACTGAGAGCCTCAGCAATCCCAGTGGGCACTGCAGCCCTGGGAGTTGCTGGAGAGTCACTAACTCGCAGTCACTTTGGGAAGCCAAAAGTTTCAGAGGCTGGAGTTTGATGGCAGCAGCTCTAGCTGCACTCGCTTAGCCGTGAATTCAGAGAGGCATTTGCCTAGGACCTCTTTCCTGCTGCCTCCTCATCAGAAGGTGCGGCTGACTTTGAGGGTGGATTGTCCTCCTCAGTAAACCTTTGTGTAAATGACCCCAGAACAGACCCAGACCTGTGTCTGCTAGATAATGCCAGATTTCCTCAACATGCCAGTCAACACTGACCGTTGCAGGGGTAGAGAGATGGCTCAGCAACTTGACAGAGCAGCACTGGCTGCTCTTCTAGAGGACCCAGAGTCAATTCCCAACACTCACACAATGCCTTACAACAATTTGTAACTCCTTTTTGAGGAATAGGACCAACTATTCTGACCTCATCAGAGTCCAGGCAAGCCTAGGCTTCACAGAAACACTTGTAGACAAAACATCCATATCAGTAAACTAAAAATAATTTTAAAAAGATTAACTATTGCAAGTACTGTCTGATGATGGAGAAAATTTGTTGAGCAGGCATCTAGGCCATTAGATACGTTGTGTTGAGCATACCTGGTTCCCTTCATTAAACTTCAGTATCGCCCATCACCGTGGTAGTTAACAAACACCCATCAAAATTCCACGTGGCTCCTCGGCATAAGGAGTGAACAGGAAAGCTAATGGGTGTCAGAGACCACAGTACACTGTGTGACACCTCCTTTGTTAATTTAGGAAACATCTCCCAGGTCCTACATAGCAAAAGGCATGGTTTCTTCCATGTAAATTGGATAGCTGATTGTCTTTCCTTCTTTTGTAGGGTTTTGTTGTTTGTGTGTGTGTACGCATGATTTCCACACACTCGTGTGAAAGTCAGAGCACCTTGCAGGAATTGGTTCTCTTCGTCCACCGTGTAGGCCTCGGGGATCGAACTCAGATGGTTGGGCGTGACTGCAGACTTCCCTCAGTTCTGCCACTGGGAGCATCCCACACTAGGCTGGAGAGATGTTAGGCTGTAGAGATTCCTGTGCGCCATCCCAGAATGCTTAGTTATAGTTACTGGGCGTGTCTTGGTATTTGACTCAGCTGATTTAAAATTGAGATCACTGGAAGAAAACATCTTGGAAGTTTAACTTTGTAACACATACAGGATCAAATTCCGTAAGAAATGGACCTGTCGGCCTTCTTGTGTTTGGGAGCTGAAGCTGGAAGGCAGAAGAAGGCAGTGTGCACTAATGGGTGTGTCTTCCGTTCTCCCTCAGGATCCTCTTGTGCATCTGTCCGAAGATGTGATAGCGAGAACTTACAACATGTTTGCCATTATGTTTCGATACGCAGTAGATATACTGACCTGGGAAAAAGAAAGTGAATTGCCTGATGACCTAGAGGTGGCGTAAGTATTGCCCAGTCCTCATGTGTGTGGAACTGCTAGTTTTAACATCTTTCACACAGCAAGGAGAAGATGGAGTCTTTCTTTTAAAATTACATTTTAAACTTACATTTATTCATCCACTTATTTGTATATGGGGAGGAGGGAATATTACATTGGCATATGATGGAGGTCAGAGGAGAGCCTGCAGGAGGCAGTTCTAGCTAGCAAATAGGTCCTGGGGACCAACCTCAGATTGTCAGACAGACAGCAACTGTGCTTACCTGCTTAGCCACTTACTGTCCTAGTACTTTAAAAAAAAAAAAAAAAAAAAAAGTTAGATTTTAGCAGAATTGTAAGTTTGCTGTTACAGTTTTGCAGTTTGTATGATTAATCAATGAACATTTTCCTAAGTTGATTGGTTTATAACAGTGTTAAACTATGTAGGACTAGCAAGATGGCTCAGCAGGTTAAGTCTTTGCCAGCAAACCTGACAGCTTGAATTTGATCCCTAGAAAGAACCCACATCACAGAGAAACCCTATCTCGAAAAACCAAAAAAAAAAAAAAAAAAAGAAAGAAAGAAAGAACCCACATGAAACCTCACCTCTCTGTCCTTTGTAGACCAGGCCAACCTCAAACTCAAGAGATGCCCCTGCCTCTGCCTCCCAAGAGCTGGGATTAAAGGCGCTCCACTGTGCCCACTAATAAAGCTGGAAAGGGGTTAGGAGATGAGCTCTTTTATATATAAGTGAATTTAGGGGATTTATGAAAGGCTTAAATTCAATTTTAGGCATTTTGCTTCTACTTTTAAATTGTATTCAACACT
This sequence comes from Rhabdomys pumilio, assembly GCA_030674055.1. Lineage (NCBI taxonomy): Eukaryota > Metazoa > Chordata > Mammalia > Rodentia > Muridae > Rhabdomys > Rhabdomys pumilio. The sequence continues at coordinate 57,074,507 of JANHMN010000017.1, forward strand.
GCTATTTTCCTGTACATCCGCCATGTTTATTTAGACTATTGAGGTCATAATCTTGTGATGAGGTAGTTGAATTGAGCCACAGCTGTGGTAAAAGGACTGGCTGCTTGTCCCTGGCTGCATGCTCACCTCACACGGCCTTTGCTTTTCTGAAAAGTCACTCCCTGCTCGTTGGACCTTGGTTGGTAGCTGAGGGTGACTGTGGGCTGGAGAGACTAGAGATTGGACATTAGAAGGTCACTAGAATAATTGGACATCTGTCACCAGAGGTTGACTTCTCTGTGTTTTCAGTGTGTTCTAGATAATTACGGTTGTGGGTGAAGTGTTGGGTGGCTTTGTTTGTTTGTTTGTTTTTGTAACAGTCTTTTCTCTGTGTAGTCCTGACTGTCCTAGAGCTCATTCTGTAGACCAGGCTAGCCTCAAACTCAGAGATCCACCTTCCTCTACCTCCTGAATCCTGGTATCTGAAGGTATGTGCCGCCACCACCCAGCAGGGTAAAGTGTTTTTAATAGGGCAAGGTGGTATTGTACTATTTTGGAAATGTTGACAGTTATTTAGATGGCCCAATTCTGTATTCATGAAATTCAGTTGGTCAATTCAGCTCTGAGTTGAACGCCTGAGAAACAGATGGCTCTCTCTTTTCTTGTCTCTGTCTCAGTCTCTGTCTCTCTGCCTCTCTTCCTCTCTTCCTCTCACGTGTGTATGGGAGGGGGCTCTAGCAGTCCTGGAACTCCCTCTATAGACTGGATTGTCCTTGAGCTCACAGATCTGCCTGCCTCTGCTTCCCGAGTGCTGGGATTAAAAGCATGTGCTAGCCGGGCAGTGGTGGCGCATGCTTTTAATCCCAGCACTTAGGAGGCAGAGGCAGGTGAATTTCTGAGTTCGAGGCCAGCCTGGTCTACAGAATGAGTTCCAGGACAGCCAGGGCTATACAGAGAAGCCCTGTCTCGAAAAAACAAACAAAAACAAAACAACAACAAAACAAAAACAAACAAACAAAAAAAGCATGTGCCACCACAGCCTGGCTTTTGGTTTGGTTTGGTTTGGTTTGACTTTATTTTCATTTAGTTGCCCAGGGCCACCACACAGAGGACTCTGATGGGCTTCTGTGATAATATTTGCCATATCCGTTACCATCCGGCTAGAAGTCTGCATCAGCCAGAGCCCTTTGGCCAGCACTGAAGCTGATCTCCCTCCCTCCAGTACCTCTGCTACTGCGCATGCCCACAGCTGCCTGCCTTGATGGACACACCCACTCTTTACACTGCATTAATGTCGTGGATGTTTTCTCCCCAGAGAGAAGAGTGATACCTACTACTGCATGCTATTCAATGATGAGGTTCACACCTATGAGCAAGTCATTTACACTCTTCAGAAAGCTGTGAACTGTACACAGAAGGAAGCCATTGGCTTCGCAACTACAGTCGATCGAGATGTAAGTAATTAAATTCAACATTTTTTGATATGAGGTCTCGCTGCATAGTCCTGGCTGGCTAGAACTTTCTGTGTTGTCTATACTAGCCTTGAACTTACAGAGATTTTCATGCTTCTACCTCCCAATGTCTGAGATTAAAGAAATTGAATTTCTCTTATAAACAAGCTGGACTAGAAAAAGTAGTTAAAAGCCCATTTCTAGGCTAATTCTCTTTTGTTTCATTTGAATATTGGCCCAAACATCTATTGCTGTAAGTAAGCAGTTACCAGGTAGAATATTAAAAAGAATATACAGTTGCCTTAATTCTTTTCAGTGATTAAAAATACTGGGCAGTGAGAATGGTCATTATAGAAGTCTGGTAGACTAAATGTTGTCAGGGTAACACACAAACACGCACACACACTCACACACACTGGTAGTTTAAGCTTTGAAGACAGCATTAGAGAACAATTTTAGTTGTTCATTGGTGACGAGGACAGATGTTAAAATATTAAGGACTGACTCAGGCTGTTTGTGTTCAAGCATATTTCCTGGTTTGCAGGCTAGTCGTGCTAAGTATAATGCTTTTACAGTTACTTTTAAATGTCTTTTCCAGGGGCGTAGGTCTGTCCGATACGGAGATTTCCAGTACTGTGACCAAGCAAAGACAGTCATTGTGGTAAGGGATTAAAACATGTCTTGTTTTCTTTATTATCTTAAGATTAACTCTACAGTTCAGCATTTAGTAAGACGTTTGCCTTCATAAGTCCAGTACCACCTGAGTTCATTTAAAGCTCATGTTTCTTGACGTCGATTACTCCGGCTCTGTAAGAAAGATTGCCAACAGAATAATGGATACTTAGTGAAGTCACCTGTTCTGTTTCCCAGCTGAGCAGAGAAATCTTACAAGGCTCTTGGCACTCGACCCCCTGAGCTACCTCCGTGGTCCTGACGTTTTGCTCTGTCGTTAATTATTTTTAGATTTACTTTATGTGTGAGTGTTTTGCCTCCATGTTTGTATCTGTGATATATGCTGGTCCCTGAGGAGATCAAAAGAAGACACTAGATGCTCTGGAGCCGGAATTACAGGCCGCTGTGAACTGTCACGTAGGTGCTGGGCCTCTGCAAGAGCAGCAAGCGCTCTTAACCACTGTTAGTTGTGAGCGTTCCCCGCTGACTTTTAGTAACTAAACTGGCCTTTATGAACAATACTGAAATTCAAGAAAAGCACTTCTTGGCATACTGTGACCAGGTGTATTCGGTATTTAGTAGCATTTAGTATTTTGCTTTCTAAAAAAAAAAAACCTTCCCCACATTTAGGTTTGTTTATGAATTTGGGGTTCGGGGGTCGAGACAGGGTCCCTCTGTGTAGCCCTGGCTGTCCTAGAACTCACTCAGTAGAGCAGGCTGGCCTTGAACTCAGGGGTCCGCCTGCCTCCCCGCGTGCTGGGATTACCTTAGGTTTATTTTTAATCATTTCCTATAACTGCGCTTTATGCAGCTGTTCTTTTCTAAGAAGATTCTATGTGTTGTACAAAGTCTTCATATGTAGTTAGAAGTAAGGTGGCGAACACCTATAGAGAGACTGCTGTCTTACCCTCTTCCTGCTTGCTTTAGTATTTTTATTTTTGTTTGTTTTCTTGAGATAGTATTCTCTGTGAGCCCATTCTGATCACAAGCTCACCAGGATGTAACTGAGGCTGGCCTTGAAGTGTCATCCTGGTTCCTGTGCCTCTGCTGTCCACTGCAGACTCTGCTTCTGTGAACAGGCAGCCTGGAGGCCTGTGCTTTGTTTCTTCTCGAGCCTATTCTCCTTCCTTAGAGACAGCTACTTTCCTCACATCACTTGTTTTCATTTGTGAGGTTTTGTTTTTAGGTTTTTTAAGACAGACACTTATGAAGTTCTGACTGACTGGAACTCAGTATGTAGATCAGTCTAGCCGTGAACTCAGCAGAGATCCATCCACCTGACTCTGCCTCTTAAGAGCTTATATAGATTTAAGAAAAGAAAAAAAAGAAGGAAGGAAGGAAAAAAAATTGCCATTCTTGAATTGGTACCCATCAGTTAAATTTGCCTTTCTTCCTGAACATACTCTGTAAATGATTAGAAGCTGTGCCATGGCCGTACAAAAGCATAGATTCTTACGTTTAGGAAATGCTATCATAATGTTTAAGTCTAATAGGCTATGGTGTGTGTGTGTGTGTGTGTGTGTGTGTGTGTGTGTGTGTGTGTGTAGAAAGCAGTGCAGTGCTGATAATAGATTATTTGGGATAAAATGCTCCTAGTAGGTGGGTCTGGGCAAATGATACTGTTTACCCAGTTTTTACCATTCTTGTTCTTATGGCAAATTTTGAATAAAAACGTATTTATGAGGTCTTAATTTGAGTTCTCTGGTGTTTAAAGATTCCCATGAATGGGGCTGGCAGTCACTCTAAGGTGCTGTGTTCAGAAGCATGAGAAGTTGAACTGGAAAGGCAGTCAGAGCTTGCTGTAGTAGCAGCACATGGTTGCATGTAGGACCAGTGCAGAGGTTAACGTGCCATCAGTACAGATTCATGGAGCATCTCATATTTCACATAGAAGCACTAGAGACATTGCTGTGTCCTTGATTTTCTGACCTGTATGTATATACATGTCAAGGGTTGTTCGTCATGTCTCCTTACATGCCAGTGGATTCTTGACACTAGTGTTTGTGACCCCCGGTGGTATTTGCATAAGAGTGGCCAGATGTATTGGTTGATACAGAAGAATCCAAATATACTTAGTCTTGTGAAGAAACTGAGTGACTATAAAAGAGACATACCTTTGCTAAGACTAGACCTCAGGAGTCAGAAAAGAAATGAAATATATTTTTAGCCATATCAAATTTCTATCTAACAAAATATTCTATACCTAAAGTCAAAAGACAGATGGCAGATTTGGAAAATCCATTTCTAACACAGATGTGTATGATGTGTGCATACACAGAAAGCCATACATGTTAAAAGTAGGTTTGGGGCTGGGGTAAATAGAGAACCCAGGCAAGACATAAAAGGAAGTAAAGTTGTATGTTCAGGAAGTGTTGCTGGACCCAGTCGACATTTCTCTGACAGAAATAAACAGCCAATCAGAACATGGAGACATGGAACACACTCTAACCGAGGAAGTCAGCTACCTCAGTCTTTCTGGAATGACTTCTCCCCAGAAAAAGAGAGTCTACAGGGGCTAGGGAAATTGAAACACTTGGAGTGCTGATGGGCACATACATAGGCAGGAACCACTGCAGAAAGCTATGTGTCAGTTCCTCTAGAAAGTAAAAATAGAATTACTGTATGAGCCAGTAGCTTTGCTTCTAGGTGTGCAGGTAAAAGAGAAATTTACAGAACCCAGTGCCATGGGTTCACGACAGGTGAGCAGACCAAATGTGGCATACATTTACAATGGACTGTTACTCCGCATTTAAAAATGGAGGCCCTTTGCAGATGCTGCAGTGTGTACAGCTCTTGCCTGCTGTATAGTGAAATGAGCAAGCAATGGATGAGCACCTGTGTGAGGGATGACAGAGTTGTGGTGGCTAAGGGGCAAGGGGCGGGCCCGCGTTCAGTGCATGTAAGGTCTTAGTTTTCAAACTAAAGTATTCTTGGAGCTTCATCAATAAGGTCTGGGCTTAAGAGCACTGGCTGCTCTTATAGAAGATCCAGATTCAAATCCCAGGACCCACAAGACAGGTACCAATCATCTAAGACACCAGTGCAGTGGCTCTCATCCTCTCTTCTGGCCTCCACAGGCACTGTGTGCATGTGGTATGCAGACATCCATGGGGGCAAAACACGCACACACATAAAATTCAAAAGTAAAACCTTAAAAGTCAAAGACCAAATTCTCTAGCTGGGTCTAGTGCCACCTACCTTTAATCCCAGCAAGAGGCAGAGCAGGAGAGCTCTGAAGTCAGGGGTGGGTGCATTCTGAAATACTGGTTGTAAACCGGGTGGCCACTGAGCGTGGTACTGAACCGTGCTCTGTGAAGGACTTCAGATGATAAGTGTTTTATGTATATTAGCTCTGTGAAGGACTTCAGATGATAAGTGTTTTATGTATATTAGCGTGGCTATTAAAGTTGATGACACGCATCTGTGCAGTGATCTGAACTTTTAAGTAAATAATATCTTTTAAGAAATCAAAGGCAGAAGGCAAACTTATTTGAGTATTTAAGGTATTTGTGATTGACTCTTTAGGTTGTCAAATACATGACCAAAGGCACTGGTGACTCACAAGGTGGGGTCTCTTACCGTTGTCTCTGAATCTTCAGATTCATCTAGAAAGTAACCCAAATCCCTAAATTAAAAAAAAAAAAAAGTGCTTTATTACACAGATACATGAGTATTGCATGTGGTGGTGTGGTTGTACTAAGAATACTGATGTCTTTCTGCCTCTTAGAACAGCTGTTTTAAGTCAGTCTCCTCCCCCTGTTTCTTTTAAGAGGAACACCAGCAGACAGACCAAGCCGCTGAAAGTTCAGGTCATGCACTCCTCCGTGGCTGCTCATCAGAATTTTGGTTTGAAGGTTCTGTCTTGGCTGGGAAGTGTTATTGGATACTCAGGTAGGTTTAATATGTTGAGTCCATTTCTTTTTCTTTTTTTTTTTTTTTAAGATTTATTATTTATTTTATGTATATGAGTACACTGTAGCTGTCTTCAGACACACCAGAAGAGGGCATCAGATCCCATTACAGATGGTTGTGAGCCATCATGTGGTTGCTGGGAATTGAACTCGGGACCTCTAGAAGAGCAGTCAGTGCTCTTAACCGCTGAGCCATTTCTTCAGCTCCCGAGTCCATTTCTAAATAACTTGACAAAAAGAACTATTTTCAGTGACGCATCCTGTCGAACACTTCGCAAATGAAACTGCAAAATGCTGCCATGATTAAAACCCAGTGGTGACACAATTTAAATAGAATTAATTTAAATAATTTAAATGTTTGGCCTCCTACAACTTTTATAGAAGACCAATACTTTGCATCTCTGAAAATGTGTACTTGGAACATACAGTTTATGTTGGCTTGGCTTTAGATTCATCTGTTCTCTGCTTACAAAGAGACAGTTGTAATATACCACAGTTGTGAATCTCACACCCAAAGCCAAAAATGCACATTGGGTGATTTAGGGATAGATCTGTGCTACCTGTCATAGGTAGGCAAGACATCACGATGTTACTGTAAGGAAGGTCCTTAATGTCTGTACCGAAGGCTGTTACCAAAGCACCACACTGAACCAATGGTTAAACTGCAGACGAGACACCCCTTGCACATTTGCTGGGCAAGCTTGTCTAGAGTGTGGCCTACGCAAGGTGTGGGGGTCTGTCTCCCAGGTCTCTCATGGCTGAGCTGTAGTGGGTTTCAGTTTGACGGGAAATGTTTTACATGGGACTAATAACCCACATTGATGCTTATTGTAGCGTAGGGCCCTGGATGCTTGTTACCAGTCTTGTAGAACAGCTTCCTTAAACACAGTGGTGTTGATGGCTAACTTTACTACATCTGCTTTCATTAGCATACATGCCTAGAGAACAGCATTCTGTTGGCAGTTGGGGATTCTTTTTCTTGAATTAAGTTCATTAAAGCAGAGAAGGCCATTGCCATCCTGACAGACACTAACTCTGACGTCCTAAAATAAGAGATGCTTGTAATTTGAGATTTCTAAATTTTTTCTCCTTTTCATAAAATTAAAATAGCTAATTCCCCACCCCCCACCCCCCAGTTTAACCACCACTAAGTCATGTGGCGCTCTGGAGCCCCTGGAAGTCATCTTCCATTAATATTTGAAGCTTTTGGTTTCTGTCCCGTGACTGACTGTCTTCCTTCTGTTCAAAGATGGCCTCCGCCGGATTTTATGTCAGGTTGGATTACAGGAAGGTCCAGACGGCGAGAGCTCCTCCCTGGTTGACAGGCTGATGCTCAATGACTCCAGACTGTGGAAAGGTGACTTGTCTACTGCTTCTCAGGGCTGAGGGATCAAAGTCTCTTTTCATTTGAAAATGTTGTTAATAAATATATTTATGCTTTTTAAAACAACAGTTGCAAAGCTAGATTCCGTGGCTAGAGAATACACTCAGCCTTTAGCAAGCACACAGACGTCGGCACTCTAGCCTTACTGTTGGAAAACATTTGTAGGGAGGTGTATAATCTGCAGTGAACAACCTTCACAGGCCTAGAGCCTAGGTGCCGTGGGACTCTCAGTCCCCCGTCTTGGTCTCTGGGGCACTGGGAATACAGGCATGTGCTACCTTCCCTAACTCTAAATTAATTTTGTAATAAAACTTAAAGGTTGTTCACTCCAGGTCATAGAGAATTTTCTCCTTCAGAACAAAGGGGAGGAGAATTAACTTTGCATGCATTTTATTTTTAAAAATATTGTAGGGTGGGTAACAGCTCCATGGTTAAGAGGGCTCATGGCTCTAGCAGAGGACCCAAGTTCCAGTCCCAGCATACATATCATGTGGTTCACGGCATCTGCCAAGGCCAGTTCTGTGATCTCCTGGGCACACGTGCATACATGGACAAACACGTAGATAATTAAAGTAAAATCCTTTTTTAAAAGCACAGGGATTAATTACAAACGCTAGGTTGTGAACAAAATGGAGAGTTTGTTCTTGTGGTTTGAGACACAAAGCTGTGGAAGTGAGACTCCGGCCTGCCTCACCCCGGCCCGCCTCACCCCGGCCCGCCTCACCCCGGCCCGCCTCACCCCTGCCTGCCTCACTCAAGCCTGTCTCACTCCAGCCTGTCTCACTCCAGCCCGTCTCCCGCTCTGCTCTCTCCTGAAGGTGCCAGGAGCGTGTACCATCAGTTATTCATGAGCAGCCTGCTCATGGATCTCAAGTATAAGAAGCTGTTCGCTATTCGATTTGCAAAAGTAAGTAGGGTTTTCCCCTCAGTTTTGATGATAAACAAATAGATTATATAAGGAATGACTGTAGTATATGAACTCCAAAAATAGTAGTGTTTAACAGTGAGTTGTCAGGCTATCCAGTTGAAATTCTAAGAAACTTCACAGTCTTCTTTCCCTTTATTAATAAAGGTGTAGACCCCCTGCCCCATCCCCCCAAAATAAAATGCAGCGATTGGGAGGCGAAATGATGGAGACGCAGCCCCCTCCTGCCGTTGTGGATCAGTCTCACCCTACTGTTACAGTTCTCAGAGGCCCCGTGCCTCTGTGGGGTCAGGATGGGAATGGCGGGTCCAGACAGTTGAGAGTTTGGCTTCAGCAGCACATGATGCCGCTAAGCACTTACTTTATGTCCCCAAGTAGAAACCCTTAGCCACGGAAGCACGTGACTGTCATTTGGAGAGCTCTTTTTCCCAGAACATCTGTGTTTGTGTCCTATTTCCAAATCTATTGACGATGACCTCGAAGGAGTCACATGCTTGTGCGTGTTCCGAAGCAGCGCAAGCCTGGTTTGGAGACAGACAGCATGATGTTGCCCTGTTCCTCTCCCAGCCCAGTGTACAGTGGCCTCAGGCTCTTAGAAGCTCTGACTCCCTCTTCGGGCTCCAGAAGAGCTATGGTCACAGCTCTCCTGAAGCAGCGAGATCCTCGAGTGTCCGTTGTGCTAGCAGTGCCCTCCATGCCGTCTCCAGCACTGAGTTTTCAGTATGACCCCTGCCGTCTGGTAGCTGTGGATTAGAGGTGCATCTCCCCTTGTTGTTTAGAATTACCGGCAGTTGCAGAGAGATTTTATGGAGGATGATCACGAGCGAGCAGTGTCGGTGACTGCTCTGTCTGTCCAGTTCTTCACCGCACCTACGCTGGTGAGTAGTGTCTGCCTCTTCTCTGTAACTCATAGCTGGCACTCCTTGCCTCTTTTTGCCTTCTCACTAGAACTATGAGCGTTTGCAGAGAGATTATGTGACAGATGACCACGACAGAGAGTTTTCAGTCGCAGACCTCTCGGTTCAGATATTCACAGTCCCTTCACTTGTAAGTACTGAAAGACTAGAGATCGCCCTTGTTTCCCATTAAGCTTCAGAATAAGAGAGGTAAGACATGCGTGTCCCTGGATAGGGGATATTTCTATAGAAGGCAGGCAGACGTCAGACAGGGCCAACCGACGGAACATACCTTTGAATATCAAGGGAATCATGGAGGATAGTCCGTGTGAATTCAGTGCTTACTTTCCCGTACGGTTTCCTAGTGGTTCTGACTGATAACATTCAGCTGGTTGGTTTATCAGATAGTTTCTTGACAGTCAAACCAGATAATGTACCAAATACCACCTTAGATCTTGAAGAATCTTTCCTCAACCCCTCCCCCCTCATAAGGAAAGAGCAGCTAAGGCAACTGAGTCATGCTGCTTGGTCTGTTTGCTCAGGCTCACCAGGTGCTCCCTCACCTCGTCAGGGTAACTGACCAGTTATGATGCTAAAACATCATGACCAAAAGCAAGGTGGGGAGGAAAGGGTTTATCTGGCTCACGCTTCCAGACTGTACTCCATCAGCGAAGGAAGTCAGGACAGGAACTCACTCAGGCAGGAACCTGGAGGCAGGAGCTGATGCAGAGGCACTGGTGTGCTGCTTACTGATTTCCTCAGCCTGCTTTCTTATAGAACCCAGGACCACCTGCTCAGGGATGGTACCGCCCACAATGGGCTGGGCCCTCTGCCATCAATCACAAATTAAGAAAATGCCTTATAGGCCTGCTGACAACACTTTTATATGGAGGCATTTTCTCAATTCAGGCTCCCTCCTCTCAGATGACTCTAGCTTGTGTTAAGTTGACATAAAACTAGCCAGCACACTCTTGGAGCTTCCATTAATCAAGGTCTTCATGTGTGGTAACTAAAATTCACTTTGTTGAACAAAATTATTAGCATTTATTAGGCATGGTTTCTTAATGTGAGCTGGTAAGCAGAACAAATGTGTCTCAGATAAATAACTAATGCTCCCAGCCAGAGGACCTGGGTCCAGTTCCCCGGACCACATGGCAGCTTGAACACTGCCTGTAACTCTACTCCCTGCCCTCTGATGCTGCCCCCTGGTCTCCACAGTTGCTAGGTTTGAATGTGGTGCATACCCGTGCAGGCAAACACCGGTGCACAGTAAATTTGGTTTCTGAGAGAGAGGGTCCGAGAGTTTGGAAGCTTCGCTTAGGAAGTTATCTTATGTGGTGACTGAAGGAAGGCAGATGTGTGCAGAGTCTGCAGTGGCCCTGCGTGGGGAGCAGAGCACTTGGGGTACCTGGAGACCCCAGCACAGAGCAAGGCTCTGGAGCGTTGACGGTTTGTATGCACTTCCCTAACAAGTACATGTGCTAGTTAGAAAAAAAGACAGACAGGTTTTTTTTCATTTATTTTTGTTAAGGACTGTTCTACTAATGAATATCTTTCAGTAATTTGCTCACTAATGAATGTTGTTATAGGGTGAGTCATAGAATTGTGTGTTTAAGAACATGAGAGGACACTTGAATCACTGTATTTTGATTTACCGTGTCTGTGTGCATATGTGCACATGAGTGTGTGCATGTGTTTCTGCAATCCCAGCATCTAACTCAGGGCCTCACACGCGCTCAGTAAGCTCACTCTCCCACTGAGCTGTAGCTCCAGCCCTGCAGTTGTGATCTTAAAGACTGGGCTGTCTGTAAGTTGGGGAGTAAATTGGAGAAAGACAAGAAAGTGAATCCAGGGAACTCAATTAGAAGTTACTGCAGCAAGGCCGAGGGAGTTAGCCAAGAGGTACTTAGCAAGGCTGAGGGAGTTAGCCAAGAGGTACTTAGCAAGGCTGGGGGAGTTAGCCAAGAGGTACTTAGCAAGGCTGGGGGAGTTAGCCAGCAGAGGTACTTAGCAAGGCTGGGGGAGTTAGCCAAGAGGTACTTAGCAAGGCTGAGGGAGTTAGCCAAGAGGTACTTAGCAAGGCCGAGGGACTTAGCCAAGAGGTACTTAGCACGGCTGAGGGACTTAGCCAGCAGAGATGCTTGCTGCTGAGCCTTGCACCTGAGTGCCGTGGTGCAGCACAGGTGGAAGGAGAAGGAAGGGACTCTACAGACTGTCCTCTAACCTCCACCCTACACTGTGCACGCACACACACACATGGTAATTAGTTAATTAACTGATTGATTGATTTTTAAAATGTAAGAAGTTGAGAGGCAGTCAGAGAAGACTGGACACTCAACACAGCCCAGGTGTTGGCAGGGATGTAGAGATCTTGAGGAATGCTTGAGTCAGATTTACAGAGCTGCCTGAGGGGCTTGAAGGACTATAGCTTCTATAACTGCTGAGACCTTGGAATTGTGGGTGATGGTTAAGATGGCTCTGAGGCTTCTGACTTGCAAATTACTGGAATTTCTAAACAAGTCTTTAATGAAGATATTTGTTTTCAGTTTTCTTCTTATATTTATTCCTTTACATTATTCAATAGTAAGCCCATGGGAAATACTGTGAAATCTGGATATGAAGACTCGTCACACCCTCTACTTCCATCTGTTGTCTGGGTCAAATCTGTTTCTGGGCCTTCTTCTGTTGGTTAGTCCCACCTGCTGTCTCCCCTGGCATGGCAGACATATCTGGACCTGGGGTTGTCATGATCCAGGTGCTCAAGTTGAAAATCTTGGTACTTAAAGAAAATGCCTCATTAGAGTTAGCCTGGCAAGTGCAGTGATGCCCCACCCCACCCCAAGAATAACACTGACGCTGGGGTGATGGCCTACGGGACGAGGGTGCTTGCTGCTCAGGCGTGAGGACTGGATGGGGCTGGAGTAGAGGAAGTTGATGAGAATCAGTGAGACCCAGTCTCAGAAGAATGAGGCAGACAATTTGTGACATCTGTGCTTTCGCAGACCCAAAAGCAATGCAAGTAACAGCTGTCCAGACCTGGTAAATATGACAGGAAAGTACGCCTGTCACACTTTCCATAGTAACCATAGAGATGGTTACAAAGAATGAGCCAAGCTGTATGCACTGCTACACCTGTGCAAAGTGTAATCTCCAGCCAAGTGTTCCTGTCAAGTGGAAACTGAATGGCAGTGATAGGTAGTAGTGTGTCCTCTGTGGGGAGGGCAGACGTGTCAAGTGGAAACTGAATGGCAGTGATAGGTAGTAGTGTGTCCTCTGTGGGGAGAGCAGACGTGCTGTGGGGAGGGCAGACGTCCTTACATATTCACTGCATTCTGAGTCTTCTGTTACATGTGCACACTGTAGGTAGGTAGGTATTAAACACCAACTCTGGAATAATGCAGAAGCCACTCAACAGTTTGTGTGGGGATGGCAGACCTCAGGAGCTAGGAGACCTTTCACTTCCTAGAGTTCTGTGCACATAGACAGAAAAGCAAAATGTCAACTGGTGAGCTACAGCAAATGCAGTTTAGTGCTGAACTTTAGAATCAGAGACATAAACCTGTGCGCCCTGCAATAAGTACCTGCACTTTGTGTATAATGTATATAAATGTCTCTGTTCAGGGGAAGTTACATCATCATGCCCTGTCTGGCCTCAGTGGGCACTGCACACCATGCTGCACATGCATGCACGTAGGCAAGCGCTCACTCACATAAAACATAGATGAGTCTGGTAGAGCGCTTACTGTCTGAGACGTTTGTGTTGAAAGTCTCAAGTCCAGGTGCTCCACTAGTGGTGCCGACTGGGAGGTGGTGACCAGACTCTGATAAACTCTGTTCTAGGCTCGCATGCTCATCACAGAAGAGAACCTCATGACTGTCATCATTAAGGCCTTCATGGACCATTTGAAACACAGAGATGCCCAGGGCAGATTCCAGTTTGAACGCTACACTGCCCTCCAAGCCTTCAAGTTCAGGAGAGTCCAGAGCCTTATCTTAGATCTCAAGTGGGTAGTCCTTAATTTCCAAACCATGTAATTACAGCTTGTAAAATAGCAGTGCTTCTGTGTTCACAGCCACTGCTGTCTGTCTGTGTAGGTATGTGTTGATTAGCAAACCAACGGAGTGGTCAGATGAGCTGAGGCAGAAGTTCTTGCAAGGCTTCGACGCCTTCTTGGAGTTACTGAAGTGCATGCAGGTATGTAGAAACTCAACGCGTTTCTCTTTGCTTCCCCACACCCCGTTTTGGGCACATTTCCAAAAGATCAGTTCGGTCAAGACATTCCTCTATAATTGAGGCTCCTGAGAAGCAGCAGAAGGTGTTTCAGTGGAGCAGTAAGGTGGCTCTGTACATAAAAGTGCCTCCTCTACAGGTCAGGTAGCCTGAGTTCTGACCCCAGTTGTCCTTGCACAAAGCACAGTAATCGCAAATAGGATTTTTTTAAAGATGTTTTTGTGGGACTGGAGAGATGACCGGGCTTCTCCAGAGGACCCAGGTTAGGTTCCTACCATCCATCCACTTGACAGCTCTGAACCATGTGTGACTCCAGTTCCAGGGATCCAGTGCCCTCTTCTGGTCATCTTGGGCACTGTGTGAATGCAAACAAAATACATGAAGGAAAAACCTTCTAATGTAAAAAAATTACATTTGGGTTCTCATAAGTACTGCTGAGAGGTTGCAGGTCCTTTTGTGTGGCTGTTTTGTTAATGTACATACTTGGAAATGTACTTGCGTTCATTATTTGAGAAATTAGTTGTTTTCTGATGCTTGTATCAAACTCAGGACCCTGTGCACAGACAGGAGACGGCATTCTGCCACTAAGCTTGCTCCCACCAAAGTCACTCACAGCCTCTTGGTTTTTTGTGTTGTGAAGGGGTGTGTGTGTGTGTGTGTGTGTGTGTGTGTGTGTGTGTATGTGTGTGTACACATGTGCACACTGGTGAATATTTGCCACAGCACATGTGTGGTGGTCAAGAGACAGCTTATGAAAACCAGCTCTCCTTCTACCATGTGGGTCTCAGAGTGACATCAGGCTCTGCTACCCTGAGCCATCTCGATGGCCCTTGCTTTATCATTAACGTTTCTGTGTTTCCATTTTCTCTTGGTGGGATATGCACATAATACGATCTAAAACCCTTTTCTCGATTAGTCTCTCTGTGAAGCATACCTCCATGTAAATCAGAGTGGAGGAGTGGATGCTAATCAGCGTAAGCAGGTCTAACAGAAGCCAGGGCATCTCTCTGTAAACACTGAGGACGAGCTCTGGTGAGCTTGTGCTCCTATTCTAAGTGAGCAGCATTGGCTGTTTCCTTTTGCAGACTTGGAAGTCTGTTAATACATGATTCTTAACCGCCAAGCTAGTTTATCTCGTTCTTTTTTGGTTACACTTGTTTGTATCAAAGGGCGCTTGTCTGTTTATCTTGGTTCCATTCTGCTGTTCTCAACACTGGGCTACGTGTCAGTGAGTGTAAAACCTGCCTTCTAAGAGATCTGTACATTTCATGTTGAGGGACATTTCACAAGCCTGTCAAGGGACTGAGGACGACTCGGCTGAAGCTTGTGCTTGGTTATCTGTGGGCCCTGGGTGTGTTATTGTGTGCCACCACTGGCACACAAAGCCTGTGGAGGAGTGGGGACTCATATCTGTAATGCTAGCATGGAGGAAACTAAGGCAGTGGAGCCATGTGCTTCAGGCCAGCCATGTTTGCTTAAGGAGACCATGTCTCAGACAGACAGACAGACATTCCCCTGACACTTCCTGATTAAATTTTTACCTCTTTTGAATAGTCTCTATAATCAATTCATATTTCTTACGCATCACTCCTGAGGTTTCTTGTTTCTTTTTTTTTTTTTTTTTTTTTTTTTTTTTTTTTTTTTTTTTTT
>JANHMN010000017.1:57093375-57124093 GCA_030674055.1 Rhabdomys pumilio
ACTCCACATTGGCTAATGGGTATAAGACTGGGGGTAACTCCACACTGGCTAATGGGTATAACTTGGTTGGATGCCTGGCTGTATCTGTACATCCAGCATTTACTTCTAAAATGTCAACAGTATTGATGAGGGAGAGTTCTAATTCTCTCTGATACAGATTTGTTGAAAAGCTTTGTTTACAGTACAGGTCATTTGATAACTTAATTTGTAATCTAATACATGGCCAAAGCTCTTCTTAAAAAGTTAAATAGTGAGGCTGAGTGATTGTTGAGTGACCTATAGAAAAGCATCTTTCTTTGTTCTCCCCGCAGGTTTGCATGTGTTATTAAGCAGAAGTGAAGTGGCGTATAAATTTCCAGAGCTCCTGCCTCTAGTAAGTGGCTTTGACACTGGACAGAATGTCTAGTCGTTATTTCTGCGGGACTTGAAACAAACTGAAACAAACTGCTATAAACAGAGCCTGTGGGCGTGTGTCCAATTTGTGTGTGTACGTGGATGGGCGTAGAGCAGAGGGATTATTTTAAGGTCTTGCCCCATGCATTTTATGGGGTTGGAATGAGTCAGTAGAGCATTTTCGTTCACTGGAGAGCCCAGAGGACAGTTGACATTAGAGTCACAAGTACAAAGTCCATCTTAGAGGCAGAAGTCCTTTTTCAGAGACCATCCTTTTGGGGCTGGAGAGATGGCTCAGTGGATAAAGTGCTTACTGTACAAGTGTGAGGACCAGAGCGTGGCTCACCAAAACCAGTCAGAGCTGTGTACAGGAGCATCCAGGTACAGTCACAGACCACAGCAGCTGGGAGAGCCTGCCGGAAACAAGGCGTAAGGCAAGAGCCGATAGGCCAGGTTTTCCTCTTACCTCCACACATGCACCATGTCACGTGTGTGCCCCACACATGAGAAACTTTACTTTTCTACAGCTAACTCCATCTGAGTTAATAAAGCCTACCTATCATCTTTATAGAGGATAAATTGATCAGTTGCCATTTTCAAACTTTACTAAACTATTTCCCATAAAGAATGCCTCTCGGCCTCAAATAAATGGGGCTGATCATACCTAACTAAATTAACACAAATTAACTGTCACACAAATATATCTTAAAGCAGATTTGCTGTATTATTCTTTAAGCTTTCCTGTTACTGTTCCTTATGCTGATTTTAACAAGTGGGTTATTTTTAACATGCAGAGTGAACTGAGCCCACCCATGTTGATAGAGCATCCTCTTAGATGTCTTGTCTTATGTGCCCAAGTGCATGCTGGGATGTGGAGACGAAATGGCTTCTCTCTAGTAAACCAGGTAAGTGGGTTTTGTTTGGTTTTTAATTCTGTGGTGTTTTGATTCCATTCATTAGCTTTTATGAGAAACCTTTTACAGTTTTAAATGGATATAGCCATTGAGAATTCTGAACCTGGGATCTAGAGAGATGGCTCAGCAGTTAAGAGTGCTTGCTGCTCTTGCAGAGGACCCTGGTTCAGTTCCCAGCACCCATGTCAGGTGATTCGCTACCTCCTATAACTCCAGCTCCAGGGCATCTGACACCCTCTATTTTGGCCTCTGAGGTTACCCACCACACATATTTGGCACAGACAGACAGACACAAACACATACACCAATAAATCTTTTTTTAAAAAAGGTTTGGTATCTGTGATAAATTGTTTAGAAAAATTTACTGCAAGGTAAGCCAGGGTTCCTAGGATCCCTTGTTTTGAGTTTCATCAAGGAGCATGGAGATGCACCAGAGCTCTAAGCATTTACTTGAAACAGTTTTTAGAACAAAGTTGGAGAACACAAACTAAAATTTGGTTTGCCTAAATCAGGTTAAACGCTGGGTGTCTGAGCCAGTGAGGTGGCTCAGTGGGTAAGGGCACTTGCAGCCAGAACTGACGACTTTAGTTCAGTCCCCAGCATCCACAATGGCCTAGTTTGCTTTTTCCTGCTTTGATAAATACCATGACCGACAGCAGCTTTGGAGTGCATGTGTTCTTTCACTGTGGAGGTCAGTCGGGGCAGGAGCTGAGTCAGAGACCATGGAGGAACCATGCTTAGCTTATTTTTGTACAACCCAAGGCCACTTGCCCTACAGGGGCACTGCTCAGTGTCTGGGCCCTCCCACATCTGTCATAAATCAAGAGAATGGTTCCCTCTTCCTCTTTGACCTTAGCTTGTATCAATTTGACAGGAAAACTAGCCACACATGTGACCAAAGAAGAGAACCAGCTCTGCAAATTGTCCTCTAACTGCTATTGTGTGTGTGCACTGTGTGCACACACTCACACACAATAAGTGCAGGGAGAAAAATAGATGTGATAGGCTCGTGCCTTTAAGCAGGTACTCGGAACACAGAGGCGGGGGAATCTAGGAATGTGGGGCTAGCTTGATCTACCTACACGTAAGTTCAAAGTTCCCGTTCCAGGTTGGCCAGGACTACATAGTGAGAGCCTGTCTCAAAAAAAAAAAAAAAAAGAAAAAATGTAGCGGCGTGTTAAAGTTAAAAATCTTTTTTATTGACTATAAGATTCACTCTCTCTGTGTGTGTGTGTGTGTGTGTGTGTGTGTGTGTGTGTGTGTGTGTGTGTGTGTGTGTGAAGGAGAGAGACAGAGGGGGGGGGAGGCTAGGTGGGAAGCCGAGCATGTGTGGAGATCACTGTGTAACTCTGAAGTTGTTCCCACTTCTGACTTACACAAGACTTCCAGGGATCAACCCCAGGTCGTCAGACGTCGCAGTGAAGACTTCACCTTCTCAACCATCTCTACTCCCCTCATGTACAATTTTGGGAGATGAACTTTTCTGAAACAGTCTTTTGTTATTGGGAGACCCAGAACACTGGTGCAATCAGTAGCAGACATCAATGGATATCTCTAGTTCATTGGTTTATTCATGCTAAGATAGTGTCAACTAAAAGCCCACACCACTCTAAACACACAGGGAGGCACACACTTGTGCTTACAAAAACCCATGTTTTTTCTTGAAGTGGGGAAATGAACAGGAAGCCATACCCATCAGAGCTTATTTATCTAATATAACTAATTATCATTTTAGATCTATTACTACCATAATGTGAAATGCAGGCGTGAGATGTTCGACAAGGACATAGTGATGCTTCAGGTAATGAGTTAAAAGCCCTAACTTCAGGCCATGGGGGAGTCTTGGTCTTGTTCCACTGAGTCAGTCACTTAACACTCACTTGCAGATCTGTGCATCCTGCCTGCCCTGTCCACTAACACTCCCACTCAAGGCCAACAGCCTGCAGAATGCTTCCACCCAGTCTCCAGAGCAGTGGCAGCCTCAGCATGCCAGAGACAGCTGCTAAGATCAGACAGCTGCCTAGACAGACAGCTCAGTGCCTAGGAGCTATGCTGCTTGTCAAAGGAGCCAAAGCTCTTTCCCAAGCACCTCCGTGAGGCAGCCCATAACCACCTGGACTCCAGCTCCTTTCTGGTCTCTGTAGGCACAGCACTCACATGGCAGACACAGACCCGCATAACCATAAAATTCTAAAAAAATAAATACACTGGCTTGATGGCGCACTCCTTTAATCCCATTACCTGGAAGGCAGAGACAGGCAAATCTCTGAGTTCAAAGCCAGCTTGATTACATAGTGAGACCCTGTCTCAAAAAGTCTTACTAGCAGCAACCAAATGATAGGTGCTATGGATATGGTCCAGACCTGGCTGCTCTTCCACAGGACTCGACTTCAGTTCCCAGCTGTTGAGATGCAGTTTGATTTCGAACTTTTTAAAATGGCATTAAAAAGAAAATTAAAACGAATGTAGAAGCTGTGATTTTGTGTAGTGGAGCGCTTGCCACAGAAGGATCTCGGTAATAGTCTGTGTATTTACATACTAGGAGCTTAATTGTACTCCTCTCAGTTTCTAGTAGGCAGTGCACTCTGGTAGGAAACTACAACAGAATTCATAGGCGTGTCCTTCTATGGACCGGCAGACAGGAAAGGAGCTGGAATGACCCTTGGGGTTCTCCTGGGGTTCAGGTTTAAGGGAAGACTGTGTGAATGGATTGACCAGCTTAGATTCCTGTCCCCTCGTGGCAGCTACACGATATGGGGTGCAGCTAAGTAGGTATCCATTTTTTTCTTCAAAAAAAATTTTTTTTTCTTATTTGGTGGCCAAATAAACTGTTTTCTTGTGCAGCCTTAAACATCTCTCACTAACGATGAATATCTCTTCTGACCTTCCTCTTCTCCTTTGCCTTAAACAAACAAAAAAGACAGGTGTCTCCATGATGGACCCAAACCACTTCCTGATGATCATGCTCAGCCGCTTTGAACTCTATCAGATCTTCAGCACACCTGACTACGGGAAGAGATTCAGTTCTGAGGTTACCCATAAGGTAAGAGCCTGTGCCACAGACTCCATGTGTCCTGTATGCATGAGGGACATCAGTCCCCATGTTCTCACCTCTAAACTTGACCCTCCTCCCACAGGATGTCGTTCAGCAGAACAACACTCTGATAGAAGAGATGCTCTACCTCATCATCATGCTTGTGGGTGAGTTCACACCTCATTATCATGCTTGTGAATGAGTTCACACCTCATTATCATGCTTGTGGATGAGTTCACACCTCATCATCATGCTTGTGGGTGAGTTCACACTTCATCATGCTTGTGGGTGAGTTCACACCTCATCATTATGCTTGTGGGTGAGTTCACACCTCATTATCATGCTTGTGGGTGAGTTCACACCGCCTTGCCTGTGGGTGGGAGGGAATAGACAGCAGTGAGGGTCTGAGCTTGCTCAGTTAGTCCATGGGGGGTACACATCCCTTCCTCACCCCTAGAAAGAGGAAGGGGTGCAATGGCGGAAGCAGAATGAACTGAAAGACTGTATTTGGGGGAAGTGCAGTGGGAGACTGGTGCAGTCTGGGAACAGATTGTGAACAGAGAGTTGCTAGGACTTGAGTCTTTGCTTGTTCTGTCTTGGTTCTTGTTATAAATGTCTTCTTGACTCCAAAGATGGCAACTGCAGGTTAATGAAGACCAGTGGCTCATAGATGTCTGTTTCTTACCTACGTCTCTCATCCTCTGGCCCTGCTTTCCCTCTGCTCTGTCATTCCCTCTCTGTTCAAACCTTCTGTGGCTGTAAAGTAGCCAATCCAGTGGGCAGAGGGTCTTAAGGTGAGGTCCAGCCTGCCCTATGCAGAAGCACAGAGGAGGATAGGGTGTGACTTCCTCTGCTCCCGTTACCCTTCTCATCCCTCTCCAAAGCAGCCACAAAACCTCAAGTCGGCACAACTCACGTATGCCAGGAACTGCTCTTGCCTTTGGTGCCTACCAAAGCAGCCTTTATTTTCCCACAGCTGAGTGACCCAAACAGAGGATGGAGTCTGTTGCGGAAACTGGAAGTCTGTACACATAAGTGCCATGAGTCTGTAAAATGTGTGCATCTCTCTGCCTTTCACTTTGGACAGGAGAAAGATTCAGCCCTGGGGTTGGACAGGTGGGCCCCACAGATGAGATCAAGCGGGAGATCATCCACCAGCTGAGCATCAAGCCTATGGCTCACAGCGAGCTGGTCAAGTCTCTACCTGAAGACGTAAGTGTCTACAGTTTAAAACAAAAACAAAAAACTAGTGAGCCTCCCTTACCCAACAGTGTGTGCAGGATCCCTGTGCACTTCCCACATGGGTACAGGCTCCAGTTCTAAGATGTGGGTATTGCAGACAGTGCGTAATCTGGAAAGGAGAACATTGGGAGCATTGGCTAGAGAGCAGAGCGGAGCTGAAGAGAGAACTCTGGAGGACATGTGCTTAGAGCTCAATGGTTTTGTCCACAGAGAGGGGCATGTTAGGGTCTCTCCGCACTCCCCAGGGCTTCAGATACTTCAGGTGAGGGAGGAAGTGTCCTCTCACTTGAGCTGTAGACACAAGCTCTCAGGGCATTTTCCTCCTCAGGTGCACAAGAGTCTTTTGTTTGGTTGTTGGTTTGGTTTTCATTTTTCAAGAGGGTTTCTCTGTGCAGCCTTGACTGTCCTGTAGACCAGGCTAGCCTCAAACGTAAGAGATCCACCTGCCTCTGCCTCCCTGTGGCCAGGATCAAAGGTGTGTGCCACTATCAGCTGATGGAAGTCTTTTTGTAGCTCTGAGGTGACTGAAGTCACTGATACACCGACATTCATAGGTTGAATTACAGCTGTCTCTCCCCCCACAGCCATTAGGCTCTCAGCAGCCTAACTTTCAGCTCCAGGGCTTTTCAGACTCTCAGCTCCACGGCTGAGAAGGGTCTCTGTTTTCATTGAGGCTCTTCAGTGCATTTGCTTGTTGCTTTACTTTTTGTTTTAAACTGTGTGTGTGTGTGTGTGTGTGTGTGTGTGTCCACCTGTGAGTACAGGTACCCAAAGAGCCCAGAAAACTGTATTGGATCCCTGAAGCTGGAGTTACAGATTCTTGTGAACTACCTAATGTGGGCGCTGGGAATTGAACTCAGGTCCTCTGGAAGAGCAGCAAATGCTCTTAACTGCTGAGCCGTCTCGTTAGCCTCTCTTCTACGTGTTTTGCCAGAGTTGAACTAGACCAAGCCTTTAGACTTTCTGTACACAGCCCGGGGCTGTGCAGTTCCAGGCCTTGATTAATTTGGTTGGTCTTGCTTAGTCACATCATCCTGACTTTTTTTTTTGACACTAGTGCTTCAGCTGGGAAAGTGCCTCAGCTTTCTCTGGTGGTGGCAGGGATGCTTCCTGGACCAAGGAGAGACCCTTGCTCTCTATGTTCAGTCCTGGCCTTCCGCCTGCTGTGGAATCTCTAGTCTTTAAAAACAGTGGAGAGCAGCGTTGTTACAGGGTCGCTGTGAGATACTGCTCAGACACTGCAGTTGCTGTCTGCACCCTGAGCCGCCTGTTTTCTGTTCCTTCAGGAGAATAAGGAGACCGGCATGGAGAGCGTCATTGAGACCGTAGCGCATTTCAAGTGAGTTTATGACATGCTTTATGAAGCTGTGTTTTAAACATGGATTTGTTTTCTGTGCACCTATGCTCAGTGTGACATGTGTATAAAAGTCAAAGGACAACTTGAAAAGTCAGTTCTTTTCTACAATGTTTTCCAGGGATCGAACTCAGGTCACCAAGCTGGGCGGCAAGTGTCTTTTCCCACTGGGCCATCTTTCCAGCTTCTATAATCACTTCTTAATATGTTGCTTTTGATACAACTAAAGGTGAAGCTGTTGCTTTGAGAGTGGCAGGACTTTTCAATTTTTTTTTTGGAAGATAATTTTGTAATTATATTTATGTACAGAAAACTCAGTGTACATTTTCTTAACCCAGTTTAGTGTCGAGTTCTTTAGCCTTTGCCTTTTCCAGTTTGGCAATGCGAGCCACAGACTTAGGATCCAGGACGTTGTCTCCCCAGTGGCGGCGGATCTCATCGTATCTGCCATTTTTATTGGTCCTAATAGCTTCCATTACCTTAGCCAGAGCACCCTTGTCTTCCGAGTTAACCTGTGTGAAGGCAACAGTGGTGCATGTCTTCCTGTGGACCAGACGCCCCAGCCTGGCCTTTCCCTTGATGATGCAGTAAGGCACCCCCATCTTTCAACACAGGGCAGGCAGGAAAACCACCAGCTCAATGGGGTCTACATCATGGGCAGTCACCACCAGCTGAGCCTTCTTGTTCTCCACCAAGGTGGTGACTGTGTTGACTCCTGCTTGGAGGACAGGTGGTCTCTTAGGTGGGAAGTCCCCTTTGCCAGCAGCTTTCTTCTCAGCACGGGCCAGTAGCCTTTGCTTCTTCTCCTGCTTTGTCTCTGGCCTGTACTTGTGGGCAAGCTTAAACAGCTGAGTAGCTGTTTGTCTGTCCAGGGCCTGGGTGAACTGATTAATGGCAGGAGGTACTTTGAGCCGCTTACAGAGGATGGCTCTTTGCCGCTGCAGCCTGATGTATCTGGGCCACTTAATGAAACGTGTTAGATCTCTTTTGGGCTGGATATCCTGCCCAATGCTGAAGTTCTTGGGCCTTTTCTCGAACAAAGGATTAACCACCTTTTTGGCCTCCTGTTTCTTGACGACAGCGGGGGCAGGGCCACCTTCTTCCCCTTGGCCTTCTTTCCTTTGAGCATCTTGCTCGGCTAGAGGAGAAAGCGACTTTTCAATTTTTAAATCTGGACTAGACTTCTGATTGGTGTTTAAGATCAGGGTGTGTGTGTGTGTGTGTGTGTGTGTACACAAATCCAGGAGCTAGAGTTAGCAGTCATGAACCACCTGGTGTGGCGTTGGAAGCTGTCCTCTGGAAGAGCAGCAAATGTTATTAATTGCTAAGCCATCTCCAGCCCCAGGGTAATTTTTCATCCTGCTTTTTCTTGCTTCACACTGTGGCTACAGTGTCATGGATTCTAAAGATAGGATCATGTATTCTACATGTTAAAGCAGAACCGTTAACACCATGTGTACTCCATGTTAAAGCAGAAACATTAACACCATGTAGTTGTGAGACCTGTTCTTGGGCTTTAGGGCTGTGTCTCCATCGCATTCACTTGCGTAGCTGGGACTAGTTCACAGGACAGGAGCTGGATAAGACGGCTCCTGCAAGGGCCTTGGATGTATGGTGTCACGTCATCCTACCTGCCCTAAAAATGTAGTGTGCAAGCGCCCATCTTTCTCCAACATCTAAGGCTCTCGGTTCATGTGACTTTGCTAATTCTATTCTTCCCCATAGGAAACCTGGGCTGACCGGGCGAGGCATGTACGAGCTGAAGCCAGAGTGTGCCAAAGAGTTCAGCCTGTACTTTTATCATTTCTCCAGGGCAGAGCAGTCCAAGGTAAGGGTTGCTTGGTGCAGTGGGAAGTGCTGAGTGTGTCTGCCTTGGGAGGGGCACACGGTGAAGGGTCTCAGAGGACACAGTGGCACAGCAGACCTGTCTAACCGGTGTGTGGATGAGAACGGCCGGGTGCACATAAAGCACTCCTGACCTTCTCTGCTTATTTATTTCTCTGTGCTGGGATCACCCCCGGGACCGTGCGCAGGCCAGACAAGCACTCTGCCGCTCTGGGTCATCGCAGGCTCATTTCCTTGGTTTCTGAGAACAGATTTTCAGTGTGTGCCACGCCCGACTAGCATTTGACACACACTCAGCTTTGTAATGGATGATATGCATTTGGGCCTTTATGCAGTTTTTCTAGTAATTTCAAAGACTTAGATTTTGCAATCTTATTTTAACATATGGTTTCAATAAATGGTGGAAAAAGTACAATTGTGAGGTTTTTATTTTGTTTAGATACGTTTCATAACACTCAAGTCTAAGTTAGATTTCCGTTTTGTGCCTGTTTTCCCTGGATCTTGGAGTACTAAGGAACACACTTGAGGATTCTGTTAACTGACAAAAAGAATTAATCTTGCTATGTGGGGTGGGGGTGGGAGCTAAACATTTAGGAAGTAGAAACCTTCTGCCGAAGTCATTCCTAGGATCTAGGCAGAAAGATCAGTTCAAGGCCAGCCTAGCTGTGTGGGTCCCTGTCTTTAAACAGAGTGGGCTGTGGGGGTAAAGAACGATGCTGGTGAACAAAAGAGGACAGGCTCGCATCACTCGGTGGCGATGCACTGTCGCTCTTATCCACATTACGTTGTCTCTCACTAGGCAGAGGAAGCTCAGCGGAAATTGAAGAGAGAAAATAAAGAAGACACAGGTATTTTCATCTTCTTTCTTAAAAGCCCACATCAGTCTCTTACTGGAAAACGTTTTCTCTTGGCCATGATGACTGTCCATGGTGAGGTGGAAGGTTTAAGTGTAAGCTTTTTGTGTGAGCATGCTCTTGGTCTGAGGAATAACCAGCAGCAGTTTTAAGATGTTGTGCACACTGGAACCCGCTGTTCCCTCCAGAGGCAGACATCTGGAAATGGCTCTGCATTGGGCTGATTTGTCCAGCGTCTGCCTGCAGGTGCAGCAGTACTTCCCCTCCACTCCCTTCACTCCAGGTGGTGCTGCGTGTGCTCTGGTAACGGTTTCAGGAGATGGAAGTTGGGCCCAAGAACAGTTTTTCGGCCCTCTTCCATCCCCTTACCTCACAGACAGAAATGAAAGGTGACCCAGGAAAGCACAGCACATGGGACAGTGGGCTAAGGAAAAGTTTGGATCCCCAGAAGACAAAAAACTGGGTGGGTGTGATGTGACAGATGTGTCAGCAGGCAGGAGGCCAGCAAAGACAGGGACACCCAGCGCAAAACAACTAGCTGACTGACCAAGCATCAGTAGGTCTGGCCTTGGTCTATGTATATTATTTTTCACAAAGTAATCAAAGAAGATACCTAACGTCAACCTCTGGCCTCCACAGACTTGTGCACCCACACGTCATCCCCCCCTCCCCCACATACACACTACATACACACACCACACACATCTCACACACAGGTACACACACACATACATACACACACGCACACACACACACACACACATATCTCACACACAGGCACACATACACACACACACACACACACACACACACACACACACACACACACACTGGGAGAGAAGGAAGTCTATACCAAGTCACTGTGTAGTCAGTGGTTTTCTGTAGATCTTGAGACATTGCAGGAGATAAGAGAGGCTCTTATGTATAGCTGTGGTTGTGGGTTTGTTTTTTTTTTTTTTTTAATATTCAGCTATTCTTGTGCATTTGAGTGGAAAATGGAGCTAAAAGATAGTGCTAGTGGATGTCCTTTAGTGTCCAACAAAAGTTTAACAAGGTGCTAGAGAAATGGCTCAGCAGTTAAGAGTACTGGCTGCACTCAGCTCTTTCAGAGGACCCAGCTCACAACCGTCTGTAATTCCAGTTCCAGGGGATCCAACACCCTCAAACAGACCAAAAAAAAAAAAAAACAAACGAAGAAGTTCAAAAAAAAAGATCCACGTTAAATAAATACAAGCCGGGTGTGAGGCTGACACCTTTAATCCCACAGAGGAGGCAGAGGCAGGGGCCACTGAGTTCAAGGCCAGCGTGGTGTGTGTAGTGGAGAGGGACGGTTCCTTTAAACATGTCCTCCTTTGTTGCCAGCACTTCCTCCTCCGGCCTTGCCACCGTTCTGCCCTTTATTTGCGAGTCTGGTTAACATCTTGCAGTCTGATGTCATGCTGTACATCATGGGAACGATACTGCAGTGGGCTGTAGAACACCATGGATCTGCCTGGTCAGAGTCTATGCTGCAAAGGGTAGGTTTACGTATATTTCCAACTTTTTTATAGTTGGGAAAAAAATTCAGTCTCAGTAAACAGAAAAACTAACACCCTGGGATACTCTACTGCCTCTCCTTTTGTCTCTGACGATGACTATGTCCCTGCTTGATGTTGTATACCAGGTGGTTGTGGTTGCCCACCAGCCAGCCTGGGACAGCCTCTTGATCCCAGCCATTGCACAGTCTGGGATTCTGAAAGAATGTAAAAGCTTTCACGTATGTTCTTTAAAGAACCTTTAGCTCATCCGTGTCCTTGAGGATGCTTAGGTTCCTGTAACCAAGCGTGGCCAGTGCAGGGCTAGTCTCACTTTATAGCTTCAGCATCAGATCCCTACATCAGGAGCAGCCACTGCCCTGTCCATTCCATCAGTGGAGAGGCTGCATCTCGGTGAGGCCCATCTAACTGCCCTCCTGTAGCCTTCCTCCACCGGCGGGCGGCATTGTTACTCAGTTACTAGACTGCCGCTCTGCCATGCTCTACACCAGGCACTGTCGCTCCAGAACCTAGAACCTCAGAGCTCCAGAGGGAAGCTGTCTGTCTCTAGGTGAAGCTGATGGCGTAGTCCTTGAGGGGTTCCCTGCAAGACTACAGTGTGAAAGCAGTCAACCCAAGAGTCCAAGGGGAGGCAAGCCTTCCTCTGCAGTTGCCATACTTGGGCTGTCTCAGCAGGCTTACATATCTCATTGGTTAAGGCATGTATAACTTCTATCTTTCCCCTGTATAAGCATGCATTTAAGATGTAAACACAGGCAGTTGTGGTATCCTGGACACGGCCACTGCTGTGTGAAAAATGTTCATGGGAGTGACTCGATAAGAATGCAGTGTCATCCTGTGTACAGACTGCCTGTCATGCAGGCCTGTCTAGCTCCTGGAAGTCCTTGGCAGCCAGCTGCCCTGCGTGGAGGGAAAGCTAGAGTAGCCCCCACCCATCCCTTCAAACCTTGGAAGCAGTAGGCTCAGTGTCCTCTGGCTGTCTCACACATGTAAGGGATAGTTTGTAAGAAACTGTAGCATTCAAGAAAAAAGTATCTGTACTTCAGATGGCTAAGATTTCTTCCTTAGAGGGGCTGCAGAGATGGCTCAGTGGTTTAGATTCCTTACTGCTCTTAGAAGACCAAGGTTTGATTTCCAGCACCCACATTGTGGCTTACAAACACCTGGAAGTCCAGTTTTAGGGGATCTGACCCTTTTCTGACCTCCTCAAGCACCAGGCATGTGGTACACACACATGCAGGAAGTCATACACATAAAATAAAATTACAGTAAAACATTTTGGAAAGAAAATTGAGTCCCTGAAAATGGGAACTAGATATTATCAGGGTGGGTAAGTGTCTTAGATGCCACCTGTCTTAAATGATCAGCTGGGTAGGATTTTTTCCAAAGCTGTAGGATAGGTATGAGACAGAGCTGGAAATTATGTGTATACCTACATTACGTTGTTTGTCACAGCAGTGGCCATAGAGAACCTAAGGACTCTCTGCCCAGTTTATTGGGAAATGTTGGGTTTCTTTGCCAGGAGTTTTCTGTTCAGGTACGAACCTGACCTCTAACTGAATAAACAATCGGGATTTGTTTTTATCGTGTTTACTCTCTGGCTTGTCATTTTTCAATAGTAAATGTTTTTAGTCTTTTAAATATATGCTTGTATTTTCTAAACATGAGGATTTTTGCTTGAGGTGCTGCATTTGATCGGGATGGCTCTGCAGGAAGAGAAGCGCCACTTGGAGAACGCTGTGGAAGGCCACGTGCAAACCTTCACTTTCACTCAGAAGATTTCAAGTACGCGGACCTCTCCTCTGCCCTGCACCCGCTCACAACTGCCTCTGCCCTGCACACGCTCACAACTGCCTCTGCCCTGCACACGCTCACAACTGCTTTTACACGACAGGTTCTGATGACTCAGACTGAGTGCAAGAACTAAAGGCTGCCTTGTCTGTCTGTGTATTGGTGATCTTGGTAGAACAGCACTTTGGGGTATATTAGAGAGTGCATGTGGATGGATGGCAGTATCACTGGGTCCTAGCATAAGGACATTAGAGGTCTCTGCATGCTCAACCACACAAATATTAACTCACAAACAGCAGAAAATAATGTGGAGTCATTAGCTTGAAAGTGGGTGTGACAGATCCCGGCTCAGCCTTTGAGATTCAAGTGGACTTGGTCCAGAGCCACCTGTGGAAGAATTGCTTACTGTATGGTCCCTATGTGAAATTACCTCTAGGACATGCCTTCTACTTGGATAAACACCAACTGGGTTATCAGCATCTCACCTTTAAGTTATGTTAGCTTACAAAAACATGGTGTTCTACAGTGTTCAGAAACAGAAGATTAGCTGCAGGACATTGTATTCTAGCTTTATATAAAAGAATCTGACTTTTTGTCATTGTTTATTTTTGAGTAATGTGACTTTTAAAAAAATGTTTTCTGACTTACTTTAAAATTTTTTCAGCAGTCCTGAATTCAATCCTCAGTAATTACACATACACTAACAATCTTTTAAAGATGTATATGCATTCACATTTTAGCTGTTGTGTGAGATATATATACATGAGAAGCTGAAAGAGTGGTGTAGTGATACCTTCATACATACTGCTGAAGCTCACCAGTTAGTATTTGGTTTTATATTTCTGTTTATTTATGAGACAGGGTCTCACTGTATACGCCTGGCTGGCCTTGAACTCACTGTGTAAACCAGGCTGACCTCCAACTCACAGGACCTGCCTGCTCTTACATCCTTAGTGCTGGCGTTAAGGCGTATACCATCATGCCTGATTCAATATTTAACATTTTGTTTTTGAGACAAGCTAAGTAGTGCTGGCAGTCCTTGGCAGGGCTACCTCTGCCCACTGCATACATGCTTTGTCTTCACAGGCACCAGCCTGTCTCTACTGGCATTTTCCCATGAGTTCACATTGTGCCTTCTGCCTTACTTATCTATGGTGCTTTTATTTTCCAATAACCACACAAATCTCTGGATCTATTCATGGTCTCATCACTGTGAAGTGTCAGTTTCCAGGGGGTGGGTTCCAAGAGCTGGCTGGCCAGCTAGTCTAGCAATCTCGAAACACATGGTCCAGTGAAAGAGAGAGAGATCCTGTCTCAAAAAGTACAGTGGAGAACAAGAGAGGGAGACTGCTGACCTGTCTCCCACAGACACATCATACATAAGACATGCACACACAGACACATACACAAGACAGTCTAAGTGGAGTCAAGTAATAGGCAACAGGTGTCGTACACAGTTACATGTCTCTCTGGTAGGAATAAGTGCCGTGACGTCTTAGCTGTTACTGTGCCTTCTGTTTCTCTCTCAGAACCTGGCGATGCACCAAATAACTCCCCAAGCATCCTAGCTATGCTAGAGACCCTGCAGAATGCTCCCTCCCTGGAAGTCCACAAAGACATGATTAGGTGGTTGCTAAAGGTAACATTTACACATTGCTATGTGTCTTGTGAGAAACATTAAATATTTGTTATTTCTAATATTTCTTAACATCAGCATAACAGAGTTTGGGGGTTTTGCTTTTTCAAGATGTTTAACACAATTAAGAAGATAAGAGAGAGTTCATCCAGCAGCCCCGTGGCCGAGGCAGAAGGAACCATACTGGAAGAGGTAAGAGAGAGCAGGGTGAAGTCAGACGTGCCCATGTGCCATTTCCTCATTCCTGAGAGGCAGACAGGTGGATCTTTGTAAGTTCAAGGGTAGCCTGATCTACATAACTTTTTCCAGGCCAACCAGGGCTGTTACATATTGAAGCTATGTCTCAAAAAAAAAAAAAAAAAAAAAAAGAAAAGAAAGAAAAAATTTGGTACTAAAATAATAATGCAAAAAACTTTAGCAGAAAAAAACAGATTTTCTCTGCAGCAAATCGTTGATAATATTATCAAGCATTAACTTCCAACAGATATATGTAGTATACATATATAAAATATATGTATTAATTTGTAATAGTTTTCTAGTTTGTGTTTTTCCCTTAGCATTTTAGATTGACTCTTGCATTAACATATAACAATGACAGGGTGGATCTTAGTTAATGCCTACAGTACAGATACTTTGCTTAGGGGAAAAGACTGTGTGCAGTCTAAGAATCTAGCTAAATGGAGCATCATTCCAGAGTTCAAGAGACAAAGACAAAGCAGAGAGGAAGAGGAAAGCGGAGATCGCCAGACTGCGCCGAGAGAAGATCATGGCCCAGATGTCTGAGATGCAGCGGCACTTTATTGATGAGAACAAAGAGCTCTTCCAGCAGACCATAGAGCTGGACTCCTCTGCCTCTGCCGCTCTTGACAACAGGTAACCCAGAAGCAACAGCTTTAAGACTCCCGACCATTGGTTCTCTGGTACACTTTTGAGTAAAGGTGGCCTCCAGTTAGTGGAGTTTACTTCTAGGCCAGGGAAGTAGCTCCAGAATGGCCAGTGAACTGTCAGCCAAACAAACAAGGATCTGTATTTGCTCCCAGAACTCCCGGAAAAAAAAAAAAAAACACGTGCTGCACATGCTTGTAATTTCAGTGCAGGGGGGCAGGTGCCTGGGGCAATGGCGAGACAGCCTGACCTCATCAGCAAGCTGCAGGCCAGTGGGAGGTCCTGTGACCAGGGGCTGACATACGGATCCACACACATGTGCACACATACACAAAAGAGATCTCCGCCTCTGAGTAATTCATATGTCTGCCTAAAGTGTTATTTTCTACAAAAGAATGAACACTCCAGCCTGGTATGTGTTGCAGGTAGATTGCTGTGAAGGGTAGAGATGGGTTTAAGTGCGTGAAAGAATCCTACCTGTCATCAAGACCGTGTGTTCACTGTGCTCCTAGCTAGAGTCTATCATTTAGTGATTATCGAGAAAATTCTTAGGCTCATTCAGTCTAGTCAGAACCTTTGTGTTGCAGCCCTCCGCTTTCAGACGCAGCTCTTACAGCATTGGGCCCGGCACAGACGCAGGTCCCTGAACCAAGACAGTTTGTCACCTGTATTTTATGTCAAGAGGAGCAGGAGGTCACTGGGGAAAGCAGGGCAATGGTCTTGGCAGCATTTGTTCAGCGATCAACTGTGCTGTCAAAGGACAGAACAAAGGTCATTGAAGATCCAGGTAAGTCGTAGCCACTTTCTTTATTAGATCATAATAAATACAAAATACCATGCCAGGCCTTGTGCCTCACATCTGTAATTGCTGCCCAGAGGCCAGAGGATTGCTGTGAGTTCAAGGACAGCCAGGGCTGTAGCGTGAGGCTGTATCTTGACATACTCCGTAGCATTTCTGCTCTGAGCTCAGGGCATGATGGGGAATTAGACTCTCAGCAACCAGAGCTTCCATCAGCTCGATCATGACACGTCATAGTCCAGAGTAGATGCTCAGGTCCCTGTGCAGGTCGGTGTAGTGCTGGGGAGGGAGCGCTGGGCAGACGCTCGCTCACTGTGAGTATGTGCTGGGGAGAGAGCGCTGGGGCAGACGCTCGTTCACTGTGAGTGAGTACGTGCTGGGGAGGGAGCGCTGGGCAGACGCTCACTGTGAGTGAGTGCTCTTGCAGTACTGAGTTAGGGGAGAACCCTGCTCCATGCGGAGGGTTTACATAGGACCTTGGTTCCTCTTCCTAGGTGCTTGATTTCTAGGTTGCAGTTTCAATAATGTTTAATGAGAGAATGACAAGGACATAAACCAGGCAGGCGTGTCAGCACCTGTGGAAAGTTTCCCTGGGCGTAGTGGTCCACTTTCTGTGACCCCACAGATGCAGAACTCATGGATATGGAGGGCCAGTTACTTAGTGCATCTTCAGCCTCACATTACAGTTTAGGGTGTTCGATTTTCACAGGTAATGGGAATTACAAGTCCCACTTTTTAAGTTCTGAGAGTCTTGCATAAATTAGTACTGTCTAAAGTCAGGATAAATTAGCATTTCTTTACTGGGTCTTCACAAATCCAGGGATGCACTTTGATCATAGGAAAATTAAATGCTTGGAGTTTTGTTTTTTTATTTGTTTGTTTTATAATGCAGAAAAATATGATCCATTATTCATGCACCCTGATCTGTCTTGTGGAACACACACTGGCAGCTGTGGGCACGTTATGCATGCCCATTGTTGGCAAAGGTAATTTATATTCTTTTATTACTCAAGGGAAGCCCTATGAAGGGTGAGAATTGACTTTTAAAGCAAAAGAAAATTCATTCTGGGGGCAGGGATAAAGAACTAAAGATCCTGGCAAACCTAGACATCCACTGAATGAATAAGTACTTGTTTTGTGATGGGTGTAAAGAAATGACAAGAAACGAGGGCAGGGCACATTTTTAACGTAGCTTTGTATCAGAATCTCCTTCGTCTTTCCTGAGAAAGGAGTGAGTCTGTTAGGTTACTAGCTGAGAAGACAGAAGGATGTGGTACAGTAGGGTGAACCTACATCCTGTGGGCTGTGTGGGGCCGAGGTGAGCAGCTATGGATTTCAGAGGTGTTAGTCCAGGCTCTGTGACTCCCAAGACTGTAGTGACTCCCAGTGCCAAAAGGGGGCGCCTCCCTTGCCCTGCCTGGTGTCTGTGCGCTCCTCAGCACTGGTCTCAGAACTGTGCTTACTCGTAGTGTGGCCACTGCAGCCAAGGGACCACCAGCCCTGAGAGAATGGCCAGGCAGTGAGAGCACCAACGAGTGTCTCTTCCCACTCCTGAAATGCTCTGTAGATCAGCCAGGTTGTGTTGTTTTATCGTTTATAGTATTTCTGTGTCAGAACTCCAAATCCACTCTGAGGATTAAATAGCTCGGAAGTCATGCTGCCCGTGTTTAAGCCAGTTCAGTCCAGAAGTTCGTGCTCTTTATTGTTGTGGGGAAAATGCCTTAGAACGTTGGTGCTTGACCTCCTGCTGACGTGAGCGCCTCAGATTTTGACGCCCCTGTTCTCTAATTGTGAAGGTATTTTGATTCCGTTCAAGCTAAGGAGCAGCGCAGGCAGCAGCGACTGCGTTTGCACACTAGCTACGACGTGGAGAATGGAGAGTTCCTCTGCCCGCTCTGTGAGTGTCTGAGCAACACCGTGATCCCCCTGCTGCTTCCTCCAAGGACCGTTCTCAGCAGGTACGATCCAGCATCCTGCCAGAGATGGGCTCTGTGGACAGAGCCGGGCTCTGTGGACGAGGAAAGGACAAGGCTGAGGGAGACAGCCGAAGGCTGACCCAAATGACCTTGCAGAGTGGTTATTCAGATATTTCTTCTGTCACATCTGTGGAATGTGGTTATGATCTTGAGAAAGGCACAAGCCAAAATGTAACATTTTACTCACCTGTCAGAACGGCAGAAGATATAAGAGTTCTGTTTATTCATAAAAATCCCAGAATCCTCTTTTTTTCTAGAGTTCCTACTTTAAAGATGCTTCCTCATATTTCTCAAAGACGTTAGTCTACTGTTGGGTATGGTGGCGCACACCTTTAGTCCCAGCATGTGAAAGGCAGGTGGGTCTGTGAGTTCCAGTCCCAGCTGCACAGTGAGACTTTAAAAAAAATCTTTTGATCTGTATGTTTCCCATGGCGTACATGGGCACAAAAACATAGCATACACATACATAGTAAATGATATTTAAAATGTATAAGGGCTGGAGAGATGACCTAGTCATTAAGAACACTACTGCGCTTCCAGAGGACCCATGTTCAGTTTCCAGAATCTACATGGTGGCTCACAGCTGTCTGTAATTCTAGTCCCGGGGGATCTGATGCCTCTCCTGGCCTCCATAGGCACTGCTCACTCATGGTTCATGTACATACACGCAGTCAAAACACTCATACACAGATCAAACTGAAGGAAGTCCTTAAAAAATAAGTAGGTAGATTTTAAAATAAGGTTTGTGAATGTCAGTTACCTGTTTCTGTGCAGTTCTTTGGATTCTGTTCAAGGCAGACTGGCTTTTCTATTTTGTTTTAGGAACTCTTTGGCTCTGTCTCTGGTGCCATAAAACACTGATAAACTGCCATCAGCTTTCCACTTACCCTGTGCTTTTTAATCACAAGAGAGAACCATGGTGCTAACTTACCTGTGTTTGAACTAGGAAGTACTAACTGTGTTTGAACTAGGAAGTACTAACTGCCCATGAGGAGAAACTGCATTTGTTGAATTTTACCTGTGACTTCGGTGGCTCGGTTTTTGGTTTCTTCCCTTGGTTGTTACTGATGGCATAGCCATCACTGAAGAGCACTAGAGAAGAGCAGTCTGTGGAATCTGAAGTAGCTACAATAGTGTGAGCTCTACCCCCCTCCCCACCCCCGTGGCCTCAGTCGGGCTGCATAGCTCAGTTTCCGTGGGTGAAGTGGGCACACTTGTTCATTATAGTATTGGACAATTAGATGGGCTGCTTTGAGCATCTTATAGTAAGGACTTTGCTCTGTTAGTCACATAAGTATGTGGTGAATGTGGTGATTGTGGGGTTTAAGAAATTTTGCCATATTCCACTACTAAAAATAAGTGACGCTTTCAATGGTGCTGCCATCACTGATCAAAATAAAACTTCATGTCTGTTGGCCAGTATCTAGTGCAGGCATTGAACTGATGCTCTCACTCACGAAAGCATCTGCAGTTCATCACAGGAGAGTCAGGTCACAGCTTTGAGCATGCTGCTCTCTTCCCGCCACCTCATGGGCTCCAGGGACTGAGCTGGGCTTGTCGGCCTTGGCTGTCTCACTAGACCCAGATTTGGTTTTTGTTTTTGATACAACAAATTTTCCCTACCCTAATTTTTGTTTTATGTTTTGTTTTCTGTGCATGTGTGTGTGTCACACATGTGCTTGGTACCACCCATGGAGCACAAGAGAATAATGGGTCCCCTGGGATTGGAGTGACAGGTGGCTGTGAGCCACCATGTGGGTGCTGAGAGCTAAACCTGGGTCCTCTGTAAGAGCAGCCGGGGATAACCAATTCAGCCTTATCCTCTGAGCCGTCTCTCTACCTTCAATCTTGATTCTCAAATATTTGAGATGTCTAAAATAAATCTATTATTTAAGAAAGGTTTTGTGAGCCAGCCAGTGATGGCGCACACCTTTAATCCCAGCACTTGGGAGGCAGAGGCAGGCGGATTTCAGTTTGAGACCAGTCTGGTCTACAGAGTGAGTTCCAGGACAGCCAGGGCTACACAGAGAAACCCTGTCTCAAAAAACAACAACAACAAAAAGAAAAAAAAAAAAAAAAGCAGGAAAGCTGTTGTGTCTTAGTCTGATCAATAAAGAATTGAGTGTTCTCTGTCATCTCTTTCAGGAGGTTAAACTTTTCAGAGCAACCAGATCTGACTCAGTGGACAAGAACAATAACCCAGCAGATCAACGTGACACAGATGCTAAGGAAAGAAGACAGTGCTGCTGGTAAGTGCTGGCAACCTGTGTCCACATACATACGTGTGCGTGTGCGTGTGCGTGTGCGTGTGTGTGTGTTCATATGTGCCCATGTGCATCCCGTGGTGCACATCTAGAGGTCAGAAGAACTTTGAGGAGTTGGTTCTCTCCGACAATGTGGGTTACAGGGATCCAGCTCAGGTCATGAGCCTTGGCAGCAAGTGCTTCACCACCTGAGCCGTCTCCCCGGCCCTGGGAACTTGTCTCCTCTAAAGTGTAAGTTGATTGAAAAACATGTCTCCAAATAAAATTGTTTTAAAGTATTTGAAAATGAGAGTCTAGGGGCTGGAGAGATGGCTCAGCAGTTAAGAGCACTGGCTGCTTTCCCAGAGGTCCTGAGTTCAATTCCCAGCAACCACATGGTGGCTCACAACCATCTGTAATGGGATCTGATGGCCTCTTCTGATATCTGAACACCAGAAGTGACAGAGCATTCATACAGAAAAGGAGAGTCTAGAGAAACAGCTCAGTGATTCAGAGCACTCCGTGCTCTTGTACAAGACCCAGGTTCAGGTCCCAGCACCAGTCACAGGTTCACAGCTACCTGTAACACCCTCTGGCCCCTACATGCATGCATGCAAACACACACACACTCATAAACACACACACACACACACACACACACACACACTCATAAACACACACACAGAAATAAAAACAAAATCTTAAAAAAAAAGAAAGAAAGGAAAGAAAGAGAGAGAGAAAGAAAGAAGGAAAGAAAGAAGTCTGTAATATTAATATGGGCTGGAGAAGTGCCTCAGCAGTTAACAGCACTGATTGCTTTCTTCAAATATCTATGTTCTCTTACCAGCACCTACATTACTGGTAGCTGTTGTAATTCCGGTTTCATGGGATCTAACGCTCTGAGCGGACACCACACACAGTGCTCAGACTTACATGTCAGGAACACACACACACATATAAAATAAAAATCAATAAAACTTTTAAAAAATATAAATAGTCTGAGCATCTTGGCATAAGCCTCCAAGCCTAGCACTGGGGAGGCAGAGGCAGGCAGATCTCTGTCAGTGTAAGGCCAGGCAGAGTGGTGTGGTGAGACCCTGTCAGAAAGAAAGATAGATAGATAGACAGACAGACAAATAGAAGTTAAAAATAAAGTATAGAAATAATAGAATCTCTTTTTGAGGAGGGCTAGTGGCACACTCTTCTAATCCTAGCACTCGGGAGGCAGGAGCAGGTGGATCAAGTTTAGGGCCAGCCTGGTCTATAGAGCGAGTTCCAGGACACACAGGGCTACACAAAGAAACCCTGTCTCAGAAAACTGAAAATAAATAAATAAATAAATAAATAAATAAATGAATAAAATAAAATCTCTGTCTATAATATTTTAAAAATGCAATATCCCATTTTAAAGTCTGATATAAGGTAATTATAGTAACACACGTCTGTAATCTCAGCACTGGGGCAACTGAGGCAGGAGAATTCTAAGAGGCCATCCTGAACTACATGGCCCTACCCAGGCTCCATATCAGTAACCTTGTTGTAGTAACTACACTTGACTGTTCACTTTCTGAGAACCCACAAGCTCATGTTTATAAGAGCGTATCTCGCTGCTATTAACGGAATCCCTGCATGGGAAGACTGCATGGAGCTAGCGTAGCCCCCTGGCAGGAGCAGTGTTCCCTAGGCCTGCTCTGCACGCAGCCTGGGGACATGTGGGCAAGACTGGCATTAGTTCTCACACATGCAAACCGTATCCTCCCAGCTTCACTCTGCTCAGGGGCTGTGCTGTGAGGTCAGCGTGGACAACCACAGGGCGTGGCCAGCCACAGCGATGCTCACTACACCTCCTGTGGTATTTTGGCAGTTAGGAGTAATGGGAATGGTTTTCAGGTTTTTATATTTATTTGTTTGTTATGACTAAAATACATAAAGATTGTGCTGATTATATTCTGCTAAAAAATTATATAAATGCCTATTTCTGCAGACACGCCTTCTTCGGAGACAGAAGACATGAATATAATACCGATCCCAGAAGGCTTCAGGCCTGATTTTTATCCTAGGTAAGCATAAGATATTCTTCCCTTTCAGTCTGGCCCATTAGAAACAAAGCTAAGTCAGTCGTTGGTGGAGTGTGGCCTGGCAGTACTGAGGGCGGAATGGAACCTGCGGGTTACACACTGCCTGACGGTGCTGTGGTACACTAGCCAGCATGTAAGAGCATGGAGAGCGGTGGCTCTCCACCTGTGGGTCGAGACCCCTTGGGGTGGAATGACCCTTAACGGGGTCCAGCACGTCGGATATTTCCATTACGATTCACGACAGCAGAGTCAAGGTTGGGAAGTAGCAGTGAAATAATGTTATGGTCGGGGTCACCACACATGAGGGTCACCACACATGAGGGTCACCACACATGAGGGTCACCACACATGAGAGTCACCACACATGAGGGTCACCACACATGAGGGTCACCACACATGAGGGTCACCACACATGAGGGTCACCACACATGAGGGTCACCACACATGAGGATCACCACACATGAGGTCACCACACATGAGGTCACCACACATGAGGGTCACCACACATGAGGGTCACCACACATGAGGTCACCACACATGAGGTCACCACACATGAGGGTCACCACACATGAGGGTCAGGGTCACCACACATGACGTCACCACACATGACGTCACCACACATGAGGAACTGTGTTAAAAGGACGCAGTGCTAGGAAGGTTGGGGACCTCTGCTGTAGTTTGCTCTGACCAGCACCTTCTGACTCCCACCTATCTCTTAGAGACCCACTAAGCTCTTAGTTACCCGGGTCCAAACCAGAATGTTCCCATCTTGTTGTCCCCAAGAGCCAGTAAGTTACAGTAGACAGTTGGAGTCCAGAAAGTGGCACCACTGCTCATTCCCCGAGTTCCCTCATCTGTGACGCAAGGTATTCCCCAGGTCTGGTAATGGTGAGGTGACATGATGTAATGCCTTGTGGACTGTGCCTGTTGTGTCCTAAGTGACCCAGTGAACAGCACACAGCCTCAGTCTTCCTGGAGGCCCTGTCACAGCACACAGCCTCAGTCTTCCTGGAGGCCCTGTCACAGCACACAGCCTCAGTCTTCCTGGAGGCCCTGCCGCAGCACACAGTCTCAGTCTTCCTGGAGGCCCTACAGCAGCACACAGCTTGGTCTTTACACAAGTCAGGACAAGGTGCAGCTGTCCAGGAAGTTGTCCTTGGCTGTGTGCATTTGTTTGTTCTGCTGGTTTTGAGAAGGGTCTCATTCTGTGGCACTGGCTCCTTCTCACAGTGCCGCCTCTCTTACAAAGTGGCCCTACACTGCAGCGTGGAATGTTCCTGTATGTTGAAGCATCTGTTGAGAAAGCGTGCCATTCTGACTCCTTCCTTACCACAGAACTACTTACTCTCAACTCTTGCATCTAATCTTGTCTGGAGTGTGTGAAATGTTCTTCCAATGTCCCTTCCTTTAAGCGACTTCATAGTTGATCGTCAGGTTTCTGAAACGCTTCCCATCTCGGTGTCCCTCATGCTGAGTCTCTGTGTGGAGTCCTGGTGAGGTTCTCCCTTAGGGCTTCTGTGCTCTGAAGTGGTCCTCTGTCTGCTCACATTGGCCTTCTTGTCTTCACAGTGTTTCAGCATGGCTCCCTCTGCCCACCACCCATGCTAGGGATGGAACCCAAAGCCTTGCTCGCTGGCTCTAGTCCCAGGTTTTGTGTGCTGGCCTAAGTGGATGCTGTGATGTTTTCTCTGGGGTGTCCCGTTCCTCGCATTACTAATTACACTATGGCTCAGGCTCTCAGTGGGGACCTGCTGAGCCAGTCAGAGCATGCTGAGGCTCCCAGCAAGGTAGCCCCTACCAGTCTTTGACCCAAGGACTCCCAAATGTCAGCGTGTAGTCAGCGGCCTCTGAGGTTCTGTTCTGGAAACACCAGTCTCTGTGGATGTGGGGATATTCCTAAGAGCGACCCAGACATTGCATAGTTCAGATAGTAGATGTGTGTGGTTGTCCTGCCTTCAGCCCTGAGCCTCTCCTCTGCTCATGCACAGAACATATACCTCCCTTCGTCAGGCACAGTGACACACAGCTATCTCTGCATATGTCAGATGGTTTGTTAAATGACAGCACGGACAGAGGGACTTAAAGATGGAGCTGTTTTATCTACGTGTGCAACTTGTAAGCTAATCCTGTCCGTGTTCACACAGGAACCCGTATTCAGATAGCATAAAAGAAATGTTGACGACGTTTGGAACGGCTACTTACAAGGTGGGACTGAAGGTTCATCCCAATGAAGGTGACCCCCGTGTGCCCATCATGTGCTGGGGGACCTGTGCATACACTATACAGAG
The DNA here is from genome assembly GCA_030674055.1 of Rhabdomys pumilio. Lineage (NCBI taxonomy): Eukaryota > Metazoa > Chordata > Mammalia > Rodentia > Muridae > Rhabdomys > Rhabdomys pumilio. Next base: position 57,118,243 of record JANHMN010000017.1, read on the forward strand.
CATAGGTAAGACACTCACAGCTGTGCATCCTACAAGTGAGCAAGTGCTGCTCAGAAATATTCTTAGAAACTGCTTGTGATGGCTTCCTTAATCCCAGGCAGAGGCAGACACACTGTGACGCCAGCCTTGTCTGTAGCTTCTGCCTTAGGTACTAGGCGCAAACATGGTGCACAGACAGACATGCATATTTTTTAAATGAATGTTTTGTATGAAAAACAGAATTAAGAAGTAATAAAAAGAAATCAAGAAAGAGTTGTGTACGGGCAAAATGCTAGTTTGTTTTACAGCTTCTAAGTAAGTACAGCAACAGAAAACAAACTTAGGTGGTGATTATAGCTACTTCTTATTGAGAGACTCGGTGGGTTTTTCCTTACTTTGAATGTGTCTGAACGTTTGCCTGCACGCATGTCTGTGCACTACAAGTATACCTGGTGTCTGCAGAGACCAGAATTAGGCATCAGGACCCCTGGAAGTAGAGTTGCAGACAGTTACGAGCTACCTACCAAGTGGATGCTGGAACAAACGCAGCAAGTGCTCCCGACAGCTGATCCCGGCCCCGCCCTTTTTCTACTTCGTCCAGAGTGAATTCTGTGAAATGGCTTAAAGATGCTAAAATCTTGCTGAAAGTCGTGCTGCACACCTTTAATGCCCGCACTTGAGGGGCAGAGGCCGGTGGATGTCTGGGCCAGCCTAGACATCTGACTTTTACAGATGTCATTCCAGGACAGCAAGGGCTACATAGAAAAACCCTGTCTTGCAAAAAATGGGGGGCCGGGGTGTGTGTGTGAAGAGGTGACAAAACCTGACAAAATCACATTCTCTTCAGAAATAATTGAACTTCTTAAAAATGTGCAAAGAATAAGTAACTTTTAAAATGTACATGGCAGTCAACTTACCCACTCAACCATCTTGAATCTCTAGAAAGAATTCTGAGTGATGAGGAGAAGCCTGTGTTTGGACCTCTGCCTTGTAGACTGGTAAGAACACTCACTCTTCTTAGTAAACCACACTTGCTGTAAAGATGCCAAATACGTTGTGTGGGGCCTGGTGTTACCTGGTTTCTGTTTGTTCCATAGTGTTATTTTTAGACAGGATCTGCTCCCTTCTCTGCTAACTATAAGGATGTCTTTATTTTAGGATGACTGTCTCAGGTCGTTAACACGGTTTGCAGCAGCACACTGGACAGTGGCGTTACTTCCCGTGGTACAAGGACACTTCTGTAAACTCTTTGCATGTGAGTGTTCTGTGTGTACAACCGTCTATGTTCTGGCAGCGTCTGGTCTTTGGGAATCTTGTTTGTAGGAGTCTGTTGTCTCTCCATTACAAATGAAGTGTTTGCTACCAGTGCTCCCGCTCATCGATTCAGACGTGTCGCTACTGAGTGCTTCTGAGGCTGATTCTGCGTCTGAAGTGTGCTGATGTGTCTTCTTCCCTTTCTAGCCTTGGTGCCTAATGACAGCTATGAGGACCTCCCGTGCATACTAGACATCGACATGTTTCACTTACTGGTGGGTGTTACAGTTTGCTTTGCATCCTCTTCAGAGAACTGCAAACACTCGGACGTGCTGAGTCAGCAGACAGAAGGGCGGGTGGGAGGCTCTGTGGAGCACTGGGTTGCCTCACGCCTTGTCTGGTTAGCTCTCGGGCTCCTTCCTCTCTGACTTGGCTCTGTGACTAAGATTTGTAATACAACTTTGTGCTCTTAACTCACTGAGAGGTAAGAATAGCAATGGCCACATAAGTAATGCTGACATTTGTGCGCAGTCCACGTAGTGGCTTTGTGCATTTTAGGGAAGCTGAACAGGCCTGGACTGCAGTTGTAATACTTAGTGGCAGACTGCCTCCTCTCCCTTTTTTATACTTTTTAAATTAGGATATGTTCATTGTACAAAATTGTAGCTTTCCCTATGAGTTTTCCATAGGTACACACACACACACTTTGGTCATATCGCCTCCCCTGCTCTCTTGTCCCTCCTGGTTCCTGGGCCCCTTCTCTTCGTTTTTTCTTTCTTTTGTTTATCTAGATATCACAGATGAGAATAAAATATTCTATATATGTCTTTCTGGTCTGACATATCTGGTTCCATCCCTTCCCCTGTACATGACCTCACTTCATTCTTAATGAATAGTACCTTGTGTTTCTTTTAAAAAAAAAAAAAATGGCCATGTGTGCCACAGCTCAAACATGGAGGCCATGTCCTCTGACCTCTTGAGTGCATACACAAAAAAATAAATGGAAAGAAAATGAAGGGTTTCACATACTGTTTCTTATCCTTAGATCACTGAGCCAGTCCTAGTGGATTTTAGACATTTCCCTTCCTCCTCTTGAAGTTTAAGTGAGGGCTAAGCTTGGAAGAGATCCCAGGAGCACTCGCAGGAGTGTAGCTGTGAGGAGAGGCCCAAGCTGACGCTCTGTTTGCTGTCTAGGTGGGCCTGGTGCTGGCTTTCCCGGCTCTGCAGTGTCAGGATTTTTCAGGAAGCAGCCTGGCCACTGGAGACCTGCACATCTTCCACCTGGTCACTATGGCGCACGTCATACAGATCCTCCTTACCTCATGTACAGGTAACGTGCCGGGAGAGAGCAGGCTGTTCTTTATGTTTGTCTTCCTGTAGAAAGTTTCAAATTTCTTTCTCCTCTGAAAATCCCCTGTAGTTTGTACAGTTTTGCTTTCTTCGATTTAGTCTGTATACAGCATAACTTAAGCTCAGCTGAATGTTGGTTTCAGAACACCAGATTCGTTTGAGCTCTCACATTTCAGTCATGCCCAGTGAGCTTGTTCTTAGACTTTGTTTTCATTCAAGCATCCTGTTATTCAAACATTGCAAGACAGTGTGTTGGATAGCATATAGTCCCCACTGTGTGGCAACTGCAAGACAGTGTTAGCTGATACTACTCACTGTATGATTGTGGGGAGCCGACAGAAGGCAGCTACATCCTTGCAGCCATCTTGAGCTATATACCCTGACAAGAGACTTGATTACAATAGCCTACAACAGCTGAGCACACTCTGATAACATCTTGCTTTAGATACCCAGGATCTTCCCTTGGGTGTGTGAGACTTAAAGGTGTGATTTAGAGCTGAGACTTAAGGGCGTGGCTTAGAAGTGAGACATATAAAAGGTGAGAGGCAGACAGAAGAGAAGAGTACAACTTGGAACAGAGAATTAGACACTTGGAGGAAGAACTTGGAATTAGACAACTTGGAGTTAGTAGTACTAGGCACTTGGCACTTGGAGAAAGAGCTTGGTACTGGGAAAGAGACTAGCAACTGGAACTAGGATTAGGTGCTAGGAACTAGAGACTAGGAACTAGGGACTTGGAGAGAAGAAGAAAGACTGAAGAATAAATGGGATTGAATCACACTCTGTCTGTTCCCCATTCTTCGAGTCCGTCCTCACTCTCTCTCTTGCTGAACCCCGACCCGTGGACCAGAGCAGCTTGGGGCAGTACAGGCTCTAACAATTTAGCCCCCAAGGCTTTTGGCAGGTCCCAACATTGACAGTGCGGTCCACAACATTCTTGGCCCCCAAACGTGAGGCAGCTCGGCCGCAACATATGATGGCTGATTCACTGGTCAGATGGAGATCAGTACTGTGTGCACAGTTGAAAATGAAAATTCTGTGTATTTGTGGGCGTATTTCCTGTTACATGTGACTGTGTGAGTCTGTTTGTGTTTATCAGCCCTTTCAGCCACACAGTAGGAATAGCGACCACTAATATTTCCTTGTCTTTCAGAAGAGAATGGCATGGATCAAGAGAATCCCACTGGGGAAGAAGAACTGGCCATTCTCTCTTTGCACAAAACACTTCGCCAGTATACTGGAAGGTGAGACCCTGATCTTCTATGGTTGGCACTGCCAACATGCCAGTCCGGCTCAGTAGGAGTCAGCACGAGAAAGGGTTGATTTGCCGATTAGGGACAGTTACTGTGTATGGATGTGTTAAGAAGATCCTATGGGAGTGACTATTCATACACCTGATACAGCCAACCTTCCTGAGAGGAAGGAGGCCGTGTCCGGAGGCCTTCATTTGCTCATCAGATGCCAACTAGTGGTCAGATGCACTCTGAAATTGCTTTCCTAGAACATATATTATTTTATCAGCAATTTCCAAATGCAAATCAGATTAGTATGGTGTATTTCCAAGATGCTACCCAGGAATGACAGATAAAATTCGATTCTTAGAACAGCACATTGGTGTCATTGTGCCTTGGAGTAGGAGTCCTGCTTAGATCTGAACCATATGTAGCAAGCAGCTAGGTGAATGTTCTGGGCTGGAGACATGGACCCAGTGGAGGAAAATGCGTGCAGCACCAACATGGCAGCCTCAGATTGAATCCTAGCACCGGTGTAAAAAGCCTGGGGTGAGGTGGAGGCAGGAGGATCACCGGGGCCTGATGGCTTCCAGCACACCTCCAGGCTCAGTAAGAGAGTGTGCCCCAGAACAATAAATGTAGAGAGATGGAAAGCAGGTACCAGCATCCTCTTCTGACCTCTGACCTCTAAGTGCACGTGGAAAGCAGGTCCCAGCATCCTCTTCTGACCTCTGAGTGCACACACATATTCGAATACACCGTGCATGTATGCACACACTCTTAAACAGTCATCCCATCTGAGAATCTGCACTAATGAAGTAATCAAATACAGAACGGCTTCCAGGGGTTCGCAGATACGTGCTGGTGTTCTTTATGCAGGCAAGGAACTAAAAGTGTGTGTGGTGCAGACTTCGATGTCGGTTGTGATCCATTCTGAACCGCAGTGGGTGGGTTAAAAGTTAGATCATGTAGTGTGTTGTAGGTAGCATGGTAGATTTGTTTGGTTTGGTTGGTTTTTTTGTTTTGGTTTGGTTTGGGGTTTTTTTGGTTTTTTTGAGACAGGGTTTCTCTGTGTAGTCCTGGCTGTCCTGGAACTCACTCTGTAGACCAGGCTGGCCTCGAACTCAGAAATCCGCCTGCCTCTGGTAGTCTTAAACTTCCTATAGCTAGAGCTGTGTAAGACAGAATAGCATGAAAACAAGATACCTGAGTAAGATGTGGTGATAAGACTCTGGAATAAGTGCTGGGTTTTGGTTTAAGGTGTATCCTCCACATGTTGCCCTGCCTGACCTTGAACTCACAGAGATCTGCCTGCCTTTGCCTCCCAAGTGCTGAGGGTCATGCGTCACCACACCTGGCTTGGGTTTTTAGTTTCTAATTTCTCTCCATATACGGTTCCATTACTTTTGTAAATCCTACTTTCTCACTGGAGGCTCTGTCTCCATGTATGCTTGGCATCCTATTGCCAGACTTTGACACACGCCTCCCGACCATAGCGTCAGCGATTCCAAATGTCAGTCTTCTGTCTACACACTATGTTTTACCAGTGATCTTTCCTCACCGTTTGTCCTGATACCCGTTTTCTGTCCTCAGTGCCTTGGAAGAAGCCCCCTCCGGCTGGCACCTGTGGAGGAGCGTCCGGGCTGGCATCATGCCTTTCCTCAAATGTTCTGCTTTGTTTTTCCACTATTTAAATGGAGTCCCTGCCCCACCAGACCTTCAAGGTAACTTCCCATTTCTTCTAAAATGTAACGAATGTTTGCAATAATCTGCTCCAGCTATTTAGAATAAAGATGAGGCTAGGTATGATGGCGCACGCCTGTATTCTCGGCACTGAGAGTCAGGGGCATTGTCGTCTACATCGTAAGCTCTAGGACAGCCATTGCTACACAGAGCAGCACCGCCTGAAAAGTAGTAGCAATAATCACAGCAGCAGTAAAAGGATAAAAGTGAGGCAGGACGAGTGAGCGGCCGGGCAGCTCAGAGGCATGCTGGCCTGGCATGCTCAGGCCTCGGCTCACACCCCGGGCAGCTCA
>JANHMN010000017.1:57124103-57156489 GCA_030674055.1 Rhabdomys pumilio
GCCTGGCATGCTCAGGCCTCGGCTCACACCCCGGGCAGCTCAGAGGCATGTTGGCCTGGCATGCTCAGGCCTCGGCTCACACCCCAGCACTCACGGCAGGGAAACAGTGAACTCGTGCATCCATGAACTACTGAGAGCTTAGGGTGTGGCTGTGGCAGCACACCCTTAGAATGCACTTGTACTTCCATGCATGTGTGTGCTGTGCCTCCACATCCAGGCAGTCGTGACCGAGAGAAACTCTCTGTACGTCGGGGTCTCAGGAGCGTCTGCTCTGTCACCTTATGTATTACTCAAAAGCAAGGCTCGCCTTGTATGTTACTCAAAAGCTAGGTTTCTCGGGTTTTAAAAAAATGTGAATGTTTTGCTGGCATGCATCTGTGTACACCATGAGTCCTGTTGAAACCCCTAGCACTGGGGTTACAGTTATAGATGGTTGTGAGTCACCACATGAGGGGCAAGAATTGAACCTGGGTCCTCTGCAAGAGCAACAAGTGCCCTTAACTATGGAGTCACCTCTGCAGCCCAGTCCCTCAGACGTAAAACAACAAAAACTAACAATGCAAAAGCTTCTTTTAAAAAAACAACTTTATTATGGTGGGGGTGTGTGTGCATGTGTGTGCGTGTGTGTGTGCGCACATTGAGGTCAGAGGACAGCTTTGGGAGTGAGTTCTCTTTGTAGCACGTGAACTACCAGTGGCATCGTGGCATGTCTGTTCTTCAGCGCAGTTGACGGAATGTTCCTCCATATTCCCCTTGTCTTCTCTGACTCCACTGAGAATAGTGTGAGGACCATGATCCCTGCTGGTGCTGGCACTGGTCATCGCCTAAAGACTGCTTGACTAGCATCAGCGTTCTGCCCTCAACGTTGGCACTGGTTACTAGTGTGAGCCCGTCTCTAGGGTCGAACCACCTGACATCCATACTGCCCTGTCCAGGCTCACACTCAGCCCAGAATGTAAACTGTAGGTTTGCACATTTGCAAAGGCCCAGGCTGAGTCACAGGGACTGTAACTGGTTTAAGAGTCATGTGACACCAACCTGTTCATGGGGTTGTATTCTTCCAGGGACCTCTTACAAGTTGTGTACATAGCATTTTTAATTTTGCCTTACTTAAGAAAGAGCCTAGCCATGATGGCACATGCCTTTAAACTGAGCACACGGGACGCAAAGGAGTTCTCGTGAGTTTGAGGCCAGCCCTGTCTACAGAGTGAATTCCAGGATAGCCAGGGATACATAGTTAGATATGTCTCAGAGAGAGAGAGAAACGGAGAGAGAATCTGCTTGCTCTTGCGTCTGGTGTTTAGCCTCTTCTCCTTCCTATCTGCAGTTTCTGGAACAAGCCATTTTGAGCACTTATGTAACTACCTTTCCTTACCAACCAACCTCATTCGCCTTTTTCAAGAAAACAGTGACATCATGAACTCTCTGATTGAAAGGTAATGTTTGGACACTTTTCTGCGTTATTTATAGTGATTAATAAAATAAAGCTTAGTCTTTACATTTCAAATTTTTTCACTTCTGAACTTGATAGACTTCAACACATTATTCAAGTTATAAGAGTTACAGTGTTTCACCGAGTATGGCAGGCAGCCCAGGCCTTTAACCCCAGCACTCTGGAAGGCAGGCGATGGAATCTGGGCATTCAAGGCCAGCCTGGTCTACATAGTGAGTTCCAGGACAGCCAGGGCTACACAGAGAAACCCTGCCTCAAAAGTAATGCATAAGTTTTTAAGAGAAAGAATGTGAGTGTCTAGCTAAGGATTTTCTTGGAGAGGAAGAGGAAGCACTGTAGGGAAATATGTGTAGTCCATGGAGAGGGAGAGGAAATACCTGAGGAAATGTGTATAGTCCATGGAGAGGAAGAGGAAATACCTGAGGAAATGTGTGTAGTCCATGGAGAGGAAGAGGAAGTACCTGAGGAAATGTGTATAGTCCATGGAGAGGAAGAGGAAATACCTGAGGAAATGTGTGTAGTCCATGGAGAGGAAGAGGAAGTACCTGAGGAAATGTGTGTAGTCCACATGAGAACGATCTGAGGAGGGTGGTAGCAATGGCTGACAGTTGGAATGTACTTCGTGTCGGAGAATGGTAAATGTCAGAAAATCCAGGGAGGATGGAATACACCTGGAATCCTAGCACTCGGGAGACTGGGACAGGAGGCTGCATCAGGCCAGCTGTCTTACAAAGTAAAATAACTTCCCCTCCTCTGTTTGCCTTAAAGTTGGTGCCAGAACAGTGAAGTGAAAAGGTATCTGAGTGGCGAGAGAGGAGCAATACGGTGAGTTAGAGGGGCCCGGGTGGCTGGGTGGCTGGGGAGAAGCCACATGGAGTATGCAGGCTGTGTTCCTCCCACACCGTGACCCTTGACCTCCCAGATTCCAGAAGATTGTGTGCCTGCACACTTGAGTCTCCTGCCAGGATTCTGAAAAAAATACCCTGCATCCTTGGCAGAGAAAAGAAACAACCATGTTAGCTGCGTTTGGGAAAACTTATGGGGAAATTGCTTTTAGCAGTGTAGCTCTTCATCCTGAGTTTTGTCAGCTGTTTTTCTCTTTTTATCCTCTTTCACTATGGAGAATTTCAGATTATCCAAATACCAGGAATGGTATAATGACTTTCCTTGAGCTGAGTGTCTCTTGTCAGCAGAGGAGACGGTTCCAGCTGGTGAATTTAGGAATCAGTTGTCACGTGCAGGTTGTAGCTTAGTGGCTAGTCCCTAGAAGGCCAAGGGTGACTGTTCAGAAACCCCACACAACTTCATGCCTCTAAGGCTCCTAGCCTCCAAGACCAGAGGCTGCCTAGAGCCAGAGGAAGCCATGGCTGGACCTCAGATGCGGCATCTGGCTACCCCACCTCTTTCCTGAACGATGCACAGACCCAGCTATCTCTGTGTGCTTCTTACATAAGTGTGAGGCTGCCTGGGTCTCTCCCGGCTCTGTGTCAGCTGGGAGAAAATCACCTGACTACCACATCATCCCCTAGTGACTATCCAGTCAAGACCAGTTCTTTTCCTGTTTACTTCATCTGTGTCTGAGTAGTAGTTGAACACTGCCTTAGTTAGGGTTTCTGCTGCTATGAAGAGATACCATGACCTTATAAAGGAAAACATTTCACTGGTGCTGCCTTACAGTTCAGAGGTTCAGTCCATTATCCTCATGGCAGGAAACATGGCAGCATGCAGACAGACATGGTGCTGGAGAGGTAGCTGAGGGTTCTATATCTGGACCCACAGGTACCAGGAAGAGAGAGTGAGCCACTGGGTCTGGCTTGAAACCTCAGAGCCCACCTTAATGACTCACTTGCTCCAGCCAGCCACACCTACTAATATTGCCACTCCCTTTGAGCCTATGGAGGCCATTTTTATTCAAACAGCCACAGGCTGGTTGTGCAAAACATTCCTCTAGATCACACAGGTGTCTCATTGCTCAGGCCTGCTGCTTCATGAGCCTGCAGCATGTTCCGAGGAGACTAGCGAGCTTGCTTGTGCATATCCAGAATGGAGATCGCCTTCCCAGAGGGGTGAACCTTATGAGGGTTCACATTTGTAAAAGGCCGCTTGCCGCACGCACGCACGCACGCACGCACGCACACGCACGCACACCCTTAGCTAGCAGTCTTCCTGTGGGACGGGACACATGCTTCTTAACTTGAAGTGCTCATCTCGGTAATTGACAAGCTTTGAAAATATCGACGGCACTCCTGCTTCTCCGAAGGCACTGTGCTTCTCTGAAGATGGCATGTGTGCTCCCTTTAAACCTCAGTGGATGATGCCGACCAGCTCGTGCTGTCCAGAGCACCCCACAGGGAAGTCCAGGCTTGCCTTTCAGTAGCTAGAGAGTGGATCTCCACACAGCATTCCCTGTGCTGAGCAGCCATTGGGTAGCAGTGTCTCACACTGAGAAAGAAACCTTGAAGTACTGACTGGATTTGAACTTCTTTTTCTGAGTTTCTTGAGACACAGAACCAAGGTAGCTGATAGAGGGAAGATGGTTGTGTTCTTAGAGCTCCTTCACATAGCCCCTAGTAAGTACCTTCTGATGTCAGTCCTGAGGAAGTATGGGTGGGCTCTCCGATACTGTGCCAACCTATAGAAGCCAAGAGTGGGTGCTCTCACCTGCTACTCCTACCTGCAGCCACCAAACTTTTGCTTAAACAGACAGAGACTAAAGGCATCTCTGCTGACCTCGTCACTCATTCTGAGCACATCAAGTGGAGAGTGGGAACTCTGAGACACTGCTGTCATAGCCCCACCCACAGCTACCCCACCCACAGCTACCCCACCCACAGACTCCATTACAGACTCCATCGAAAGAATACAGACAAGACACATACAGTGGAGTGCATTAAACTGAGTTGGTTTGGCTTGGCTTTTTTTATTTGGTTGGTTTTTGGTTTATTTTCTAACATTTTTATTTGCATATGGGTGTTGGTGCGGGCCATGCTACGCCCCCGTCGAGGTCAAAGGACAGCTCGCAGGTGTCAGTTCTCTCCTTCCACCCTTTGGGTTCCAGGAGTTGAACTCGGGTCATCAGCTTGGCACCAAGCACCTCTGCCTGCTGAGCCGTCTCACCGTGAGTGGTGGACACAGTCACTAGAACACTCGAGAGGGAGAGTCATTAGAGCTGGGCTTCATTCTGTTTCTAAAGTCTCCGCAACAGAAACCCTGGGTGCTGCTTTCCTGCCCAGAAGGTTGACAGAGACATTTGGATTGACTTAGGGGAGACAGTGTTATGTCCGGTTCTTCACCAGGAAGCCTGCGGCTGGAGCATAGTCTTAGATGGTTTAGACAGTTACTGTCAGTGGCCTTTCAGGGTCATCTCCACCCACAGCCAGAAATCGACTCAGGCACTACTTTTGACTGGTAGTGAGAGCCTGCAGGGTAGGTCGCTGCTTCTCCAAGCCATCATGGGCTCCAAGAGAGGGATTCCTACCCCTGACCTTCAGGCCTGCGATGGCGAATAGCACCTGCATCACCAGCGAGAGCTGTGCCAAGCCGTCGGTCGCCCAGTTCAGCTTCCCTTGCTCTACCCTGACTAAGCCAAGAGTTAACCTCGTGTCGTTATAACATAGCCACGTATTTACTAAGCTCTTCTCATTTCTGACTTCGTAGCTACCCAAGAGGAGCTAACAAACTGATAGACCTTCCAGAGGATTACAGCAGCCTCATTAACCAAGCCTCCAATTTCTCGTAAGTTACTCTCCTGGTGCCCTGCCCCTCAGATCCTTCCGCAGACCATCAGAGGCTTTGTGGTGGCTCTGTTTTCATTGGGGAAGGGAAGTCGGCAGTCCTTTCCATAACACAGTTAGTAAGAGTGTCACTTGCCATGTTAAGACTTACTTATTTTATGTATGAGTGCTCTCTCTGCATGTGCACCTGTGTGCCAGAAGAGGGCGTCAGATCCCATTACAGATGGTTGTGAGCCATCATGTGGTTGCTGGAATTGAACTCAGGACCTCTGGAAGAGCAGCCAGTGCCCTGTGTTTGTGATTCTTAATGAGTTTGTAAGCACTTGGTGCTCAGGCAGCATAAAGAATACTCTTTCATAAATCAAGCATTACTGTGAGGCAGAAGCTCTGGGCACCTCTTCTCTGCACCTCCCTCCTCACCCTGCAGACACATCATTCCAAGTGCTGTGCTGAGTCTCTGCCCCAGTGTACTCTGTTGATGTGATAAAGCACTGACCAGAACAACATTGGGAGGAGGAAGGGTTAACCTGGTTACAGTCTATAACTGAGGGAGGTCAGAGCAGGAACCTGGAAGCAGGAACTGAAGCAGAGGCCATGGAAGAATGCTCGCTCTTACTGGTTTGCTTGGTCTGCTTCTATAACCCAGACCCACCTGCCCGTCACCAGTTAGCCATCAAGAAAATACCCCACAGACGTGCCCACTGGCCATGCTGATAGAAGCAATCTCTCATTTGAAGTTTCTTCTCTCCCCTTCCCTGTGTCTAAGAAGCTGACAACATGGGCTTCTGTTCCTAGGCAACAACTGTTGTCGCTTCCACAGCTTCGCCCCCTTTAAGTGGCTGTGTGTATCTGCAGCACTTTGCACATCGTGTCTGAGACCCCTGCCCCTTAGTAGTGCCTGTTCACACGGTGCTCCCGTCTGCCTTTCCCCCAGATGGTGCTCCCTTGGGTGTTTCTGGTACGTGGTTTTAGTGTGTGTCCCAGTGTCCTGTCACAGGGTAGTTAATACTGACAGATTATCTTCCAGGGTGCTCTCTGCCTGTTTCTTCATAGCAGTGCTGGTTAATGTGTCCTTGTGTTCCAGGTGCCCCAAGTCAGGTGGTGACAAGAGCAGAGCCCCTACTCTGTGCCTCGTGTGTGGAAGTCTCCTCTGCTCTCAGAGTTACTGCTGCCAAGCAGAACTTGAGGGCGAGGACGTCGGAGCCTGCACAGCACACACCTACTCCTGCGGCTCCGGGGCCGGCATCTTCCTGAGGTAAGACCCTCGGGCGGTTGTTCGCCTGAGCCCTGCAGGGACTTTTGAAGCCACTGCGCCACTGTGTGCAGACTAGGAAGGCCAGGATTCTCACAGTTCCCATACGGCTGCTAACAACTCCGCGCTGACAGCTCAGTTCCCCTTTGTGCCTCCTTAAATGTGGGGTGCTCTGTCCCTCCTTCCCTCCCCACATCCAGATAAAGAGTTCCCCATCAGAGACTGCTGACAACACAGGAGCACTTGCTGCTCTTGCAGAAGACCTGTGTTTGGGTCCGCATGGCAGCTCACAGCAGCGTGTAACTCCAGTGCTAGGGGATCTGATGCCTTCTTCTGGTCTCTGTGGATTCACACACTTACACATAAAACATAAATTCATAAGTCTTTAAACACCAACATCAACTTTTCCCTCTGCTGTGCCAGGTGCTGTTAGATTTGCCCCGCACAGGCACAGGCTGCCCCGCACAGGCACAGGCTTCCACTGGTCATTGTGCTCAGACAAAGGCACTTAGTAACTGTTGGGCATCATTTTTACACAAGTAATTTTCTCACAATTATGGGGGAAAGATCAGTAGTATTTTATGTTTAGAAGTTAGCTGTCTTTCCCCACACTTACCTGTTTTGAGTTCTGTGCTTGGAACCCTGGTCCTCGGCACAAAGTCGCCAGATGCATTTGCAGCACACCATTGCCAGGTTCATTACAGCATCCCGGTTCGCTGAAGACTTGTGTAAAAGAGTCTCTCAGCCCCCTGTGGTAATTGTTGCCTCGGAGGCTTACTGCTTTATCAGCTAACCTAGGCCTGGTCCTGGGAGCTTCTAGCTTCTGTACAGTCTAATCTAGGCCTGCAATGTTTTCAGTCTCTTGAGACTTCTTTCTGAGGTCCGACTGGCTGGTCGACTCAGCTGTTCTGACTCAAACTCCTCTCCACACTGACTGATTCAAATTGGCTTCTCTTGTCTTCTGAATTGCTCTGCTTGGCCTCAGGCTACCTTTGGCAATCTGTTCTAGTCTTCTGGCTTCTTCATTCTCTGGCTCATTCTGTCTTCACCTGTGTCTAGCTTGCTCTCTCTTCATCTTATCTCTGTAAAACTCTCCAGGGAAAACTGCCTCCTCCCCCTCTTCCCTCTGCCTCTGCACTGTTCTCTTAAGTACTTCCTCTCTCCTCGAGAGAGCTATTCTGTCAAATCTTTCTCTGATTCGTCACTTTGTCTGCCATTCAATTAGATATCGCTTTCAAACATGGGTGCTCCCTTCTACAAACTATGGAATTAAAGCTATGTACTAAAGGCATGTCTGTATTCCAGCCAGAGGGGTTAAAGGTGTATGCTAAAGCACCACAGCTAGAAACAGGTTGTTTTCAGTAAGTAACAGAGTCTCAGGGTTCCCGGTGTGCTGAAATACCCTGCAGCAGACTTGGGCTCTGGCTGCCCTTGTCTCCTGACCCTGGGCTCTCATGCGTCTGTTCCTCACAGAAGCCCTTTCTCTCTGAGGTCAGTCAACACCCTGTTGCTTACACAAATGCACATCAATGAATGCTCTCTCCACAGAGTGCGGGAATGTCAGGTGCTATTTTTAGCTGGCAAAACCAAAGGATGTTTTTATTCTCCTCCTTACCTTGATGACTACGGGGAGACTGACCAGGGACTCAGGTAAGGACGCAGCCTGGGGTTAGGAAGGTTGACCCTGAGCCTCAGCGCCCTTCCTTCATGGAGAACGCAGTGCACCGGGAGGTCCTACAGTCAGCTGGGCTGCTACGGGAGCAGGGTCTGCTGCAGGTGGCTTGTTACCTGTGGACTCCTTTGCAAGCAGAGCACCTGGCCCCTGCTTTGCTGTTCATTTGCCACCTTGGGAAGGCCAGGAGTGTGTAGGGAGAGGGCTTTGTTAGCAAAGTGCTTGCCATGCAGACATGAGGACGCGGGTTTGACCCCAGAACACATGTAAAGGCTGAATGTGGTACGCACACTTGTGACCCCAGTGCTGAGGAGGTGGAGATGGGGGTGGGCGGGGGGGAGGGGCTCCTCAGCCTCACCAAGTCAGTGAGCTCGAACACAAAGCAAGGAAACACGCTGGCAAGTGACTGGGGAGGAAGACACCTGAGGGTGACTTCTGCCTTCTGCCTGCATGTGCACACAGCCGTGAGCACACCCACACACGTGCATGGCCACTCACACGTAAACAAAAAGCAATCAGTTCTTTGAAATGTCTGAGGAGATAACTTGTTGGTAAAGTGCTTGCCTCCAAATCTGAAGACTTGAATTCAGATCCCAGGCACTCTGTCCCCTAGTTCTGAAGGCAGACACAGCCACCCCAGAGTTCATCAGCCTAGCCAAAACAAGGAGCTCTGGGCTCAGTGAAAAGATCCCGTCCAAGCGAGGAGGTGGAAGGAGACAGAGAAGACACCCAGCACTGGCCTCTGGCCTCCACAGGCCAAGCATGGCATGAGCCCCTGCACATACGTGCATATGTTGAGAATAGAATTTTAAGCTTAAACCAAAGGACTGACCATGGTTTGACATGGTAAAGGCCTGCTGCAGGAGCCTAGTGACCAAGTTCAGTCATGGATCCCATAGAGAATGAAAGGGAAAGTGACTCCAGAGACTGCCTCCAACTGCCCTTGTGCATATGTGGCAAAGGAGGGAGGGAGGGAGACAGACAGTAGATAAAAACTTAAGAGACCGCCATGGGGAACATAAGACAGATATGAGAAAGCGCAGAACTGCAGCTCAGTTCCGTTATCACTGCTTTCAGATGCCACATGGTGTCTCCAGCATCGGCCACACAGGTCCAGCCTGTGTGGCTCCCTGCAGGGGAGGCCTTTCCTGCCCTGGTGACAGGAGACCAGATGTGACTGCCAAGAGATATGTGTGGAGCAGAGTCACACTGGTGCAGATGCAGCTGTCCTGTGCTGTTGCCTCTGCTGTGAACTTCTGCTCACACAGCCCTATTCCAAAGCTGCTTACCCCCAGGGGATGAAGGGTTAAAGCAGCTGTGATTTCCCAGGCTTGAATAGCCAAGGTTGGGCCATATGCCACCCACTGGCAGTTCATCCAGTACCCTGAAGAGGGAGAGCGTACAAGAAGGTCCTTGGTTCCAAACTAGAAGCAGATGGCTAGCTCGGGCTCGGAGGCCACCTGGGAACCCAGTAGAGCCTGCACTCAGTTAACGTGGGCCCGGCAGCGGCAGGCATCTGGTTGCTTTGCTGAGGCTGCTAGGTGATGGCTCCTGTCTTCTCCTGTCATCCTTCCTCCCTGTCCTTTACCCCATGACTTTTCACACACCACCCTCAGAATAAAGAGTTTTAGTCTCTTAACTCAGACCTGGGCCAGCAGCCCTGTTTCCTGACCTCAGTCTAGCTGTGTGGCACTGGAGTACCTTGTCTCTTCAGCACACATTCCCAACAACCCTGCAGAGAAGGGGGTCGGGGATGTGCGTGCGTGCGTGCGTGCGTGCGTGCGTGCACTGATCAGATACTGCACAGTTGGAAGCTAGTGCCATGTACCTTTTCTGGCACAGGAGGGTTGGGATATGAGGGATGAATAAACTATGCCTGTGAGTGACATGTGTCTCTTTCTAGACGAGGAAATCCTTTACATTTATGCCAAGAGCGGTTTCGAAAGATCCAGAAGCTCTGGCAGCAACACAGTATCACCGAGGAAATTGGACACGCACAGGAAGCCAACCAGACCCTGGTCGGCATCGACTGGCAGCACTTATAATTGCTCCTCTACCAAAAACTTGATCTGGAGTTTTGTAGCACAGCTGGCTTTTCCGGAAAGACCAGGACAAATAAGTTCGGCTGAATCTATCGTGAAATAAATTCTTTATTTAAGCTTTTCTCCCCAGTTTTATTTTTTGAGTCTGGCTCCAGCAACTGGTGCAGATCAGTTTCCGCCAGACTTTATTACTGTGTCCGTCAGCCGCTCCCTGGGCTGAGAGCCCTTCCAGACCAGAGTCTGGCTCCTGTGGACCCGCCTGCTTCCGTTGCCAGTAGCCTGAGCCAGTCCACATCACTGATGGCGGTGAACTTGCTGGCTGTCCAGCAGAGGCCGAAAGGAGCCCTGTCAGGACGACACAGCCCACCCTGGTGCCCCGAGGCTGAGATGCCATTCACCTCTGGGACCGGACCTCACCCCCAGAGCAAAGCGGTTGAATTTGAAGACAAGATTCTCTTCTCCCCATGGCCTAGAGGGCTGGGATCTCTTAACAGGAGAGCCTAGGGTGGAACGCAGCTGGCTTTTTTCGTGGCTACAGATGGTTGGTTTTCACTATCTATGTCAAGATTTTTGGCCTTGAGAACATTACTCAATTAAAGGGCTTTTGAAATGGAAAGGACCTCCTTGTTTTTCAGACTGTAGCCTTCTGCCCCGAGCTGTGCAGACTGAGCGACGAGCAAGCGCTCAGTGCTCTAAGCCTGTCATCCCAGCACGGAAACGCTTAGGAAGCACTAGGGGTTCAAGGCTAGCGTCAAACCTGTTACAGCCTCGGGGCCAGCCTGGGTAACTTAAGGAGGCCCGGTCTCAAACCAGACAAAGCCGCGGGGCCAGCCTGGGTAACTTAAGGAGGCCCGTCTCAAACCAGACAAAGCCGCCGGTGTTTGCGCTGCCCTGCCCTGCCCACAGTGGATCAGCCGTGTGGCTGCTGGTTTAGGACATTCCTCAGCCTGTGCACACAGACGTCTGTCCTTTTTAGGTATTTTTCTAAGAGGTGCCTTTCTAGAGCTGTAGCCACTCGGTGCCGCAGTTGCGGCTCTGGCACACCGCACACCTATTTTCTCGTCTGACAGACGTGTAGAGAAGTCACATAGACATGGTGACGGCAGGTTCAGCAGAGGGATGAAATCCAGTCTCCAGGAACAGAAAGGGGCTTTCAGCTTTTCTCACCATCAGAGAACCTTTCACTCAGCCTTTCAAATCGCATCCACAAGTTCTGTTCCACTCAGCTGTATCCTTGCCTCAGTATCTCAGGAGGGTCAGAAATCCAAACCAGAGGCTCAAAGAAACGCAGAGAGCACAGTCTCCAGGATCATGTGAGGAGCTGCCTCGACTTCAAAGGATGAGCTTCAGTTAGCTCTTCAGCGTGGCACAGGCTCGGGAACTGAGAGGGTTTGCAGTGGGAAGCCCAATCTAGACTCTCCATGTTCTCCCTTCTCTCCAGCCTTCCCTTGACGTAGTCTGAACGGGCTGTGGATGATGTAACTGTTGCTTCTTTTGACCTTTGACACATGCCGTTTCTTTAGATTTTAAATTCAGCTTCTGTTGGCCCTTCACCTTCCACTTGCCAGGCTTAAGTGGAAAGTTCTGGGGACTCTACACCTAAGGCTTGAGCCTGGGGCAGAGCACTTGCCTAGCATGAGGGAGGCCCGGGTTCAGCCCTGGTACCAACCCAAAAGGAAAAAAAAAAAATCATGAGCACAGCTTGCTCCTTCTAAGCAGGCTGTAAACGTCTCCACTGGTCAAGCTTCCACTCTCACGCAAGACTCCACAGGAGCCTGGGATTAGCAGAGGGTGGCCCTGAGTCGCGCTCCAGGGTCTGGGCAGTGATGTCCCAGGGAACTGCAACCCTCACACTGTGGCAGTGTCCTGTTTGCTCCTCTTCCGCCGACACATCTTACTTTTTATTTGTTCCGCATGTTTTTGTTGTAGAAATGTTTATATAACATGCTTTCCATATCAGGGAAAATCATACGTTTAATAAATTGGCTATAATTTTAATAACTGTGGACAATTGTAAAATTTGGAATGTATCATATGTAAAAAGTTTAAAGATATTCAAATAAATGCTTTAGGTGTTGACAGTGTTTGAGTTATCTTCCTCTTCGCACACACTCAGCCCAGCAAAGCTCCATGTCACCTTGCCGCTAAAGTGGGACATCGATATTAGCCTAAAATTTAAGAAGCTTAAACTATTAGTGTCAGCTATGGCCACTAGCCAGGCCACAGTGACCTTTCCGGAAGGCGTGGACATGGTCTCAGCCGATTAAGTCTCCTGCTTGCCGTCTGTGAGAGCTACAAGTCTGGGCACTGACCTCAGACAGGAAGCAGGTCTGTGGGAGACTCCCCTGAGTAATCTCTTGCTCAGTCTTGCAGGCCCTTGTTCTTAAGCACTCACCAGACGCTTGGTTTTTGGGATGTGTTCAAGAAGGAAGCTTACTCAAAGTGGAATTCTGCTGTCTTCTCAGAATTCTCTTACCAGACTGAGTCAAAAACATCAAGTTCTCCATGTGACATTGTCAAACATCAAATCTCCATTGGGCATCCCACTTCCTGGCCATTAAGGCTTAACTCCTGCCCTAGGCCAGCCGCCTCTCCTCTCCTCCCTCTCCTCCCTCTCTTCTCCTCTCTCTTCTCTCTCTCTCTCCCTCTCTCTCTGGTTGGTTGGTTGGTTGGTTGGTTGGTTGGTTGGTTGGTTGGTTTGGGTTTGGTTTTTTGAGACAGGGTTTCCCTGTGTAACCTTGGCTGTCCTGGAACTCACTCTAGACAAGGCTGGCCTCGAACTCGCAGATACCCAAATGCTGAGATTAAAGGTGTGTGCCACCATAGCCCAGCTGCTCTGACCCCACCCTTATCTAGTGATGTTTACTGAGATATACTTTTCAGACACGTTAACCCTTTTTAACGACACAGGGGTTTAACATTTTGTTGAATGCAGTTATTTAGTCAGCACAATTGGGAATTGAAACAGTCCCATCTGCAGAACTTCATGCCCCTTTGTCATCCCCTCCTCCCTGCCCTGAGTTTCACTCCTCTGCTCCGCACCCCTTTCAGAATAGTGGGTGATTGGAGTCCCAGTAGGTGCCTCCCCAGCCTGCTTCTGTGCCTCCCAGTGCGTTTTAAGAGTTGGAGAACAGAACTCAGTTACTGAGCATTCAGGAAGCCCTAGGTTCCATCCCCAGCACCACAAACGCTGCTGAGGTATTTTCAGCCTGCATCCCTGCAGAAACAGGAAGATCAGGGGTTCAAGGTCATCTCAAGTACACGGTGAGTTTGAGGTGCTAATGGTACCCACTGTGCAGACCTTAGTGCAGTCACCAACTAAAGGTCTGGGTGATGGTTGGTGACCATCTTGTGATCACAAACACCCCTATGTAGGGTTCTGTATGGACCCAGGTTTTTATTTCCTTGAGGGAATGGCTATTAGTTTCCTTCTATCACATTGCCCACTGCCACCAGCCCCATGTCCACAACAAATGGGGAATGCATCCTTCCCACTGTGCATAGACTTCATACTTTCCACGGGTACAACTCTGCCCCGACACACAGCCACCAAGAACTCCACTAGTGGCTGAGAAGCCCAGATTGTTCAGCTAAGCTGCAAACGTGCTGGGCTAGCATGACAGGTGCCCAGGTGAGGAGGGACTGGGAGCTTGCCCAGCAGAGCAATAGCTAATCTTATTAGCCCATATTGAGGTTACTTGGGGTTTACTTGGTGGCTTAGTTTTGAGCTGGAAACATGTCAAAAGAAGTTGTAGGTTCTCACTTAAGCTGAGACTACAAACTCACAGGTTTCCTGCCTTTCTGGGTGTTGAGCATAAGAAAGCTACCAACTGTTTTTTGTTTGTTTGTTTGTTTGTTTGTTTGTTTTCCTGAGACAAGGTTTCTCTGTATAGTCCTGGCTGTCCTGGAACTCACTCTGTAGACCAGGATGGCCTTGAATGCAGGGATCCACCTGCCTCTGCCTCCTGAGTGCTGGGATTAAAAGCATGGGCTGCCGCTCCCCAGATAAGACTTGGTTGTTTTTGAAGTTATTATTTTTGCATCAATGGGAGGGGTGCTGCATGCATGGGTGCCCATGGAGGCCAGAAAAAGTAATCAGATCCTGGAGCTGGAGTTACAAGCAGTTGTAAAAAATGTAACTATGAATGCTGAGAAGCACACAAGTGTGCTCTGGGAGAGTAGCAAGCTCAAGTCTTAATCACTGAGCCATCTCTCTAGGCCCTACCCCAACCCTGCTTATAAGACTGGTCTCATGTACCCCGGACTAGCTTTGGAACTTACTATGTAGTAGAAAATGACATTGAAGTGATTCTCTGGTCTCCACCTCCCAAATGCTAGGATCAGAGAGACATGCACTGTCGGACCTGGCTCCTACCTTTTAAAACAGATACTGGCTAGAACCAGACATCCGTGACCTGTGCTGTTGAATAGACAGACAGTCACTTAACAGAAGTGATTTTCATACAATATAGTTTTTAATATCTCTTAATACGATTGTTGACAACATAGTTAGAATTGGGTCTAGAGTACCTTCCACCATGATCTCAGCCCTCCTGAGAGGTGACAGCAGGACTCTGAGGGTCCCCACCACAAATGCCTGGCTCAGCATCTGGACCATTCCTTGTTCCAAGAGACTCAGGATACTAAACAACATTGGGGGCATAGTTCGTTGGGTGTACCAGCATATCTAATCTGGTCTTCCCCCTGAGATAGAACCACACAGCTGAGCCCTGTGGTGATCTGGGAACCGTAGTCTGGGTGCCACCAAAACCATATTTTGTTTCCCCTGAGAGTTTGTCTGTCATTCCCAGAAGCAACTTCCCACACACTAGCTCAGAAAGATAGACTGTCCTCCAGAATCTTCCTTGATACAGGAGCATTCCCATAGTGCTTTGTGGGAGGAAAAACAGAAGCTCCCAGAGGTCCTTGCCCTCCTCTGGACAGTGCAGTCCACAAGGACTGCTATGACCATCTGAGACCACATCCCCAAGCCCACCAGGAGGTAAGGCCTGGTCCCCAAGTGGCAGACTCTTAATTGATCATCACTTCTCTCCCACACAAGGACAGCAAACTCACCCGGGGCTTTCACACACAAACCACAGGCAGTGGCTCACCCAGGCAGAGTGATGCAGAGCAAGGGACTGAGAGTCTGGGTGGGGGCAGGTATGGGGCTCTCGCTGGGTTTTAGTAAAGGAAAGTTTTCACTTCCTGTACCATCTGTTAAGTTTCTATGTGGAGGTAACCTTCTGGGGGAATCCATTACTCTTTAAAAAATGTCATTGCTTCTTCCCCATTGCGTAGCATTAAGCAAATGGTGACAGCCTGTTAACCCTATCAAGGAAAAGACAACAAGGCTCTTAGAGTTTTGTTTTTTCACCTTGCTTTTATGTGTCAAGTGATGGTTTGGATGCAGAACTCAGAGCTTAAAAGAAGCAGAGACTACTGAGGAGGGGAGAGACCCTTGGTGTGGCCAGTCACCTATGGGAGAACTGGACTGGCCAGTCCTGGGAGACTGGGCATTCACGGGAGCATTCAGTCACTCGCATTCGGAGGCAGCCGTCTCACGAATGTGTGTAGCCCTAAGGACCCTGAACTTCAAGGCCCTCGTCAAGGAGAGTCAGTAGGTGACCAGCTTTCTTGGGAAATTTGGACTTTCAGCTGGACAAGGGGGTATCCACATTCCCTGGAGTCCACTAAGTAATGAGGAGGAAAGGCCCCAGGCCGTCAGCCAACCTCTGGGGCCTGGCCTGCATCTGCGCCTTCAGCCTCCACCTGATTGCTCTTGCCCAGCTTTTTAAAGCTCTCCAGAAAGGCCTTCCAGGTCTCCGACACGCTCTTCTCCAGCAGCCAGCCCTCACTCTCACACTCGGGGTCCTCTGGGTTGGACACACTCTCCAGTGCTGTGTGGAGATAGCGGAGTCCGGTAGTGATGCTCACCTGGTGGGGAGAACGGAGACTTAGAACAGACATGGGGCTGTTAGCACAATGGGAGCGGCAGCAGCTCATGTCACCCTGGGGCTTGAACTGATAGTCACATTGCAATTCATCCCACCCTGGCCTCCCTTCCAGCCCCCTGAAGGTGTTTAGGACATTTGATATTCTCTGCCTAGATCATCATGGCTCCTCGGATGCCTGTTAATGCAGAGCTGACCCTAAATGACCTATGCTGTACCTATCTCTCCTCTTCTTCCTGCCCTTCCCCCACCAGGCTGGACACACTAGTCCTTCACTCCATGTCCCACCCTGTCACAGTTTGTTTCTTTGAACATACCAATGTCAGCAGCTTTACTGGATGGGATCACAAGATTACTTCCTGGGCTGGCGAGATGGCTTGATGGGTAGAGACTTGCTGCCAAGAATCAACTTTTGATTTCCCCATAGTGGAAGGAGACAGCTGATTCTTGCAGGTTGTCCTCTGCCCTCCACAAGTATCCCATGGCACACATATGCCCAAACATGTACACACACACACACACAAATATAATCTTTTTAAAACTTGCTCCCAGGCCAGGCATGGTGAAGGATGCCCTTAATCCCAGCACTCAGAAGAAGGCAGAGGCAGGTAGATTTCTGTGCGTCTGAGGCCAGCCTGGTCTACATAGAGAGAGCTCGAAGACAGCCAGAACTATGTAGAGAGATCTTGTCTCTAAACAACAAAAGACACACTTCTGGGGCTGGAAGATGGCTCAGCAGTCAAGAGCACTCGCTCTTGCAGAGGACACAGGTTCGGGTCACAGTACCCACAGGGCAGCTAAGAACCATCCGTCACTCAGGTTCCATGGAATTTGACCCCCTCTTCTGACCTCCACTGGCACCAGGTAAACACACGCTGCACATGCATACAGGTATGACACACATGCATACAGGCATGACGCACATGCATACAGACAGGCAAAACACACATAAATCTAAAAAGATGAAAAGTCATTTCCTCTTCTGCACGCCCTGGGTGTGGGATGATCTCCTATTTGTGTGGTGATGAATGGATGCTGGTCCCCAGCTGCTCACACTTTTGTACTAGCAGCCACAGTGGCAGACCCTGGGCCCTAAAGTATCTGTATTGACCTACCAGCCTGCATGTCAGTGGATGTGAGACTCAAAGAGGAGACTATGACTGCATCTTCTGGCTTGCGGATTTTCAGAGGAGGTAGCAACTGCCTCCCGTGGACGATGTGGGACCCTGTATGTACAGAGCACAACTTATGTGCGTCTGACAGGCCAGGTAGAGCTATCAGCTGATTGGTGATTGGCATGGTGGGTACCATTTTTTCCTTTCATTTTGTATTGTATTCGCTCCTTACCTCTATGCAGGTTTCCTGTGCAGCTCCAAGCTGTGTCCTAAGAGTGAGACTGTCCTCCTCCCCTTATCCATCGAATACACCCCACATGCCAGCCCCAGAACACACAGGGTGGTGGCAGTACCGCACCTAACATCTGACAGTGGGTGCATGGGGGGGGTACTTAATTGTAAGAGCGTCTAGTGATCATGACTGGCCAATTCTAGGGATTATTATTGTCTGTCAAAAGTTTACTAGCATGTTTTACAATGGAAAGGCTACCTCCTCCTGAAGGAAACATGCTACACTGTGGACTCTGAACTTGGTAGTGGTTTGCCCTTTTGTCCATGTTTGATCATCTCCTGACTGGATTGCGATGCACGAGAGGCCAAGGCTAAGGTTACAAGGCTGCCCTCAGCTCCAGCAGGCTATTGCCTGAGGCAGCTCTGCTTCCTAGAAGTTGGGGGTGTTCAGACTCCCTGTCCCCCAGGAACTGGTCCCTGTGAGCTGGGTTCCATCAATGGTGATCTGGAAGGCAGTCACTGCAATGTTCCAGGACGGTCATCTTGTCATGGATCTTAGCTTGGTGACTGTCAACGTGGTTGTTAGCTGTTTCCCTCATGACACTCATTCCCAAGACTGCCTCAAGGTGTCATCAAACCAATAAATGGCCATGATGTGCTGCCTTTGCCCTGACATCAAAAGCTTTCACATGTGGTCCAGCCACCCTGTCATTTCCCGTGGTGGCTTAGGAGAGGTGTGTAGATACCCCCTGTCCTTGTCCATGTACTACAAGAGAGATCCAACGAATCTTCTCTAGCAGAAAGAGATTTCCTCAGCTAATGTTTCTGTCTTGCTACATTTTGGTTTTGGAGTGCAGGCTTTCTGATGCGTGTGGCACAGATCTACGTTTAGTGATACATGTAGCACAAACTACAACTAGTTTGTGGCCCGTTCAGCACCTAGAACAGCTCCCAGCGCTGAGAGTTATCCTTTCCTTCCAAGGATTATTTGGACAAAGAAAGATTATGGATAGAGGGGAGGGGGTGCTGAGTTTCAAGAAACTACAGAAAAGGGAACTGAGCCATAGGGATGACATAAGGTTAGACTAGCATGTAAACACCAACTAGACTCTTCAAACGTACAAATCTATACAGACTCTCTTGCCTGGAGGTCCCAGCACACATCACTATACACGAAGACTCTCAGGAGCAATGCAACTGTCCCCATGTAACAGTTAATGTAACCATCCAAGGCCTCAGAAACAAACAGGCAAAGTGCTGGGAGAACCCCAGAGTCTGGTTAAGTGAAAAGCCAGGCATAAGAGATTGTGTAGTATAAAAGTCTATGTATACGAGGTGTCCAGACCAGGCACACGCACCGGCAGTTACACCGCGTAGCTGCCGTGGGGGGTGCTAAGGGTTACTGTTTAGTGGGTGTGAACTTTTCTTGGGGGGGTTGTGAATGAAAGGAGTTAGAACTAGGTTGAGGTGGTGGATACCTGCTACTGTGAACACAACAAACAGCTTGATTTTGTGCACCCCTTTAATCCCAGCACTTAGGAGGTGGGGGCAGGCAGATCTCTGTGAGTTTGAGGCCAACCTGGTCTACATGGAGAGTTCCAGGATAGCCAGGTTTATATATAGAAAGACCCTGTCTCAAAAATAAAAAGGATATAAAATAAATAAAAAATATTAAAAAAATATTAAAAATATATAAAAAAAATAAAAAAGAAAAGAAAAGGAAGAAAAAGAGAAAGCCAATTATATGTTGTTGTTTTTTTTTTTTAACCTACATATTTTTTTGTAAGTAATGATGCCAAGCATGATAGCCCAGCTTTGTGGGGATACTGAGACAGAAGACTGTGAATTCAGGGGCAGTGTGGGTAACATAATGAGAGTATGTCTCAACCACAAAAAAGATGCCAGGCATGGTGGTAGACACCTGTTTCCTGGTACTTGGAAGGATAAGGAATTCAAGGCTAGCCTTGGCTACATATCAAGTTCAAGGCTAACCTAGATTACATGAGACCCTGTAGGTTTGCTTACCAGGTCTGGCTTCACCATGTTAAACCCAAGCCCTGCAGGCTCCCTCTCCCTGTCCTTTGTGGGCCTACCTCAAAGAGCCAGACGAGAAGTGTGACAAAACCCATGGAGTTCATGAGACTGCTGTAGTAATTCAGCAGGGCAGCCCTGCAGCCCCTCAGCCAGAGGTTGAGCTCCTCGGTCTGGTGGTCATAGCTGTAGTGCGCTGAGTTGTTGGTGACCTGGTACTGGATACAGGGCCGCGGTGAGCTGGGGTTGCAGCAGCTGAAAGGGACACCATCCACCAGGTACCGCCCATCCACATTGCTCTTGACGCGACTGGAAGAGAAACAGCCTGGTTCAGGCTCAGGGGACATCTCCCATGCCCTGGGAGCCGGTGTTCATTCATGCATGGCCCATGAACACCCCCCACCTGCCAGCTGCTGTACTAGCAACTACACATAGAACAGCGAACCTATCCCAGCCTTCCTGGGGTGGATGTTCTAGAAGGTGGAGGCAGGATTTAAACCCTCACCCTTCACCAACCATCTATAGCCTTCATAGATCACTCATGACCAGGGTCAGTGCAGAGGCAGGACCTGGAGGCTGGGGACAGACACAGGCCTCACCTCTGTAAACTCCACACTAACAGCAGAAAGACAAAGCCATGTCCTCTGCTCACTAAGCCGCCAGGCAAGGCTCCCAACAATTCTGCATGTTTGTATTAATTCATGTTTCTTTAGGGTCTGCTGTGCCTTCACAGAGACCCACAATCCCAGAGGAACCTTTACAGTGAAAGGTCCTTCCTGTCCCCACAAACTGTACATGCTGCCTGACCAGGGCTTGGCAAAAATCCCTCCAGCAGCTTGCTTAAGATGTGTGTACTTGGCTGGGCATGGCAGAGCACCCTGCAATCCCAGCTCTTGGGAGGTGGAGGCAGAAGGATCAGTTTAAGGTTAGCCTCAGCTACACAGTGCATTCAGGGCCAGCTGAGATTGCAGAAGGCTGTCTCCAGAGATAAATACATAAATAAAAGCTAAAGAGACAACGCCCTTGGTAAAGAACTAGGCCATGCGAGAGGGAGGACCTGAGTCCAATCTGCCGAATCCAATCTGCAATGGCTTGGGCTTTAGGAACCCAGACAGATGGATTCCTAGAACTCATTGGTTAGCTAGTATAGCCTACTTGGCAAGTTCCAAGTCAGTGAGAGACTCTGTCTCAAGAGAAGGAGGAAGAGGAAGAGGTGAAGGAGAAGGAAGAAGAGGAGAAGGAGGAGGAGGAAGAGGAGGAAGAGGAGGAGGAAGAGGAGGAAGAGGAGGAGGAGAAGGAGGAGGAGGAGAAAGAGGAAGAGAAGGAGGAGGAGGAGGAGGAGAAAGAAGAGAAGGAGGAGAAGGAGGAGGAAGAGAAAGAGGAAGAGAAGGAGGAGGAGGAGGAGGAGAAAGAAGAGAAGGAGGAGAAGGAGGAGGAAGAGGAGAAGGAGGAGGAAGAGGAGGAGGAGGAGAAGGAAGAGGAGGAGGAGGAAGAAGAGGAGAAGGAGGAGGAAGAGGAGGAGGAGGAGGAAGAGGAGAAGGAGGAGGAAGAGGAAGAAAAAGACAGGTGGTGGACAGCACCTGAGCTCACCTGAGGTTGTCCTCAGCGCTCCACACACACCCTTGCATTCTCATGCATGAATGCCCATACACCCTCATACACAGACATAAAATTAAGGCTGTCTTCGAGCTCTTGTCTGAAATAGCCCACGTTGGGCTGATGAGATGGCTCGGTGGGTAAAGAGGCTGAGCTTTGTGACCCGAGTCTGACCACCAAGACCACACGGTAGAAAGAGAAGATCAGCTGCCACAAGTTGTCTTCTGACCTTCAGAGGCGCGCTGCAGAGTAAGCACACCACAGACATACACACACCACAGACACACACACCACAGACACACACCACAGACACACACACACCACAGACACACACACACACCGCAGACATACACCACAGACACACACCACAGACACACACACCACAGACACACACACACCACAGACACACACCACAGACACACACCACAGACACACACCACAGACACACATACCCATGATGGAAACAATAATAGCTCATTGTTTTAAAAACTGAAAAGCCCACAGGATTCTCTTACACGCTGGCCTTAAACCATAGAGACCATCAATGGAGAGTGTCCTGGATTTTTTTTCTTTTTATTTCAGTGAGCTACATCCGTGGCAGGCTGCTGTAGGGGTGACCATATGGTCATATGGTCCATGTGGAATATAGACGGGAAATCTATAGACGTGCCCTATGTCTGTGCGTGACCCCCGTCAGAGGCCGTGTGTCATGTCTAGCCAGCCATGGGAGACACAACCTGTACCACACCAGTCCAAGCTCTGGTCTCTGTAGGCCAAGTAGATAAATAGTACCCGAAGTTTTGGGGTATTATTATTATTATTATTATTATTATTATTATTGAGGGAATTCATCA
The DNA here is from genome assembly GCA_030674055.1 of Rhabdomys pumilio. Classification (NCBI taxonomy): domain Eukaryota; kingdom Metazoa; phylum Chordata; class Mammalia; order Rodentia; family Muridae; genus Rhabdomys; species Rhabdomys pumilio. The sequence continues at coordinate 57,146,038 of JANHMN010000017.1, forward strand.
GTGTCTTACTTGAGAGAGTGAGTTTCTCTTACATTTGTTACTGTGTGCACACGCCTGTATCATGCGTCATGATACAGATGTCAGAGGACAACTTGCAGGAGCTGATCTCCACTCCCCGACAACTAAGCCATCTCACCTGCTCCCTTCCGTTTATCTGAATTTACACTCCTCTCTTTCTAAGGCCATCCTTTGCCTTGGGGTCCGCCTGTGGGCCTTCTCCATGAGCTGCCTGCTGCTTTCCACCCCTCGGGATTAGTTAGGGCTCTAGGTAGGCTGCACATGGTGACATAGGTTATGCGGTATATCCACCTGTCCTTCATTATTCATGGGCAGGGTACACTACCTAATAAACAGGTGACACTAGGTGGCACAGGTATGGGACAGGCCTCGGCTTCCTTGTGCCATGAGGATTATGTGAAGAGACAGGTAAACGGGGCTTGAAGAGAGCACAGCAGACACCAAATACAAAGTAAGGGTGAGCGCATGCGCAGACGGTGCCTCGCCCGGCAGTGGTCAAGCAAGACCCATCCCTAGTACTGGGGAACCCACATCAGGCTATGAAATGAACAGACCAGAGGACAGACATCACAGGGACATGGTCACCTGTGAGTTAGTAGCTGTCGTTCTTGGCCTTTGAGGGTAGCTTCAGGGCAAGAGTCTCTCCGAGGCAGGAGTGCGCAGGCTCACTGCCTGCGGTTGGAGCCACCTCCCTAATGATGCCTTTGTGCTCCGGGCAGCATTAACCAGATCTTGCTCGGTTTCTGCCAAGCTCCCATAACTTGAGTTCATTGCATGGCCCATAGAGTACTAGGCCAGTGCTGGGGACAGTGCCCTAGATGGGACAGGGCAGGAAGGCAGGCTGGAGGGGTGTTGGCAGGGCCTTCTGGTGTCCTTAAGATGAGGTGTAGCCTGTACACCTGCCTCTCAAGTCTACCCCAAGGATACCTGAAATGAGGGTCAGACTGGTTGTCATGAGGCTGAGGCCTGCAGAGGCTCCCCTCTCTCCACCCCTCCCCTCTTGAAGGCCCGTGGCCTTGGGCACACTCAGCAGAATTTAGTCTCTGAGATGTTTCCTCCCTTCAAGCACTGAGGACCCTCAGCTGGTTTTACTCAAAGCTGAGGGACCCCACACTCAGGTGCTGTTCCTGCTGCCGACTTGCAGGCTGTCCCTGGAGCCTGCACATATATTCCCCCGAAGCCATTTCTAGCATCCCCAGGCACAGGTGTGGGTCTGGCAGAGGACAGACTACAGTGCCACTTGTTCCGTGATGCTGGTCCTTTCTGGACATGTGTGGGGTGGCTGTGAGCCCATCACCTCACAGGTTCACAGGTAATACAAATAGCACATTTGGCCGAGCCTTCAGGAAATCTTGGCTCCTCTCCACATGAAGCCCTCTGAAGAGGACCTTGGAAAACCACCAGATGATTCTGTATAGAAGGCAGCGGGACCCTGAGGAGCAGAGTCTCATCTAAGTCTACATGGGTGGTTGAAGGCCAGCCCCAGCAGCTGCCCACTGACTTCCTATTGCCTTGGACTTTACCCACTCCTCAGGACGCCAAGGCCTCTCCCTACACTGGCCTTCAACTCCTTCTGTAACCAAGGACGGCCTGACCCTGAACTTCCCGTCCTCCTGCCTTCACGCCCCCGTGCTAAGATCACTGGCATGCTCCACCACACCCGGTTACACGGAGACCCGGATGGATCTCATGGCCACCGGCATGCTGGATACTCGTTCAACCAACCAAGTTCCACCACAAGCCTACTTCTCCGGGCCTTCTACCTGGAGACAGTTAAGTAAGAAAGAAACATGACCCTCTCTCTCCACCCATCCCATACGTCAGGATCCACTGCCTAGCCCCATCCGTGTCCCTGCACCCACCCCAGGTGTCCCCAAGAGGAAGTGAAGCCTACACACCTGCTTCACACTTGCTACAAGTGTGAAGTGACGCAGCAGTCATGGGGCTGAGACCAGCAGACTCCTGAGTGTCCCCAACTCCCACCTCCCCTTCCTAAACTTCAAGGAGCAAGGCACCCTGCTGGTCTCCACAGGACATGATCACATCTCCCTCAGACTAGGGCTCCCTGAGAACAGACTTATTTCCTTATATAGCTTCTCACCACCTGAAGTGTCGTAAAAAATAAATAAATAAATAAATAAACAGAGAAGGGGGTGGGGAGCAGGATGCTCGTCCTTTACACACCACACTCTCTGAACAGCCTCCTGGGTCAGCTCTCCACCATGCACCATGGCTTCTTCGATTCTCACTCTTTAGATGGGTTACCAAAGGTCAGAGGTGAAGGGAATGACCCCAGTTCCCCAGCTGTCCCTCTGCTCCTTGAGTCACTGGATACCGGAATCCCACTGCACTCGCTCTGCTCTCTTTCCCTACTGATAGATTCCACATTTCCCCAGAAGAGCCTGCAGGCTGCCTTGAGAAGGCTAGATTGCCCTGGCAGTGGGGTAACCTAGAACACAAGCTCAAGATCCAATGACCCTCCCCCTCCCCCGCCCCCCAGCAGAATACTTTTATTGCCTGGGAACTACACTGATATAAATAGCCAGCTCACCCCTAAGAAGCTCTGCTCTGACCTAGCTTTGTCTTAGGAGTGGGGCCCTAAGCTGCCAGAGGAAAGGAGGCCAGGCCCTAAGTAAACAAGCAAGGTGGTGCAGGGATAGGGGACAGAGCTGTGTGCCCGTGTGCCCGTGTGCCTGTGTGCCCGGAGGGCCCAGGGAAGTCCCACCTGGAGTCCTTCTTCGGGACCCTTCCTCCCCTGTGATAAACAGGGGTCCTTCTTCGGGACCCAACACCTCAGTCTGATGATAGAGGTTCTGTCCCAAAATGAGATAAAAGAAGCTCTGGCTGGGCACAGACATGTGTTCCTGAGGACTGGGGTCATCCCAGGGCTTGACTCCTCCCTCTGCAGATGTCAGGCAGTGACAACACAGTACATTCTTTTCTTCTGGCCCATCCAGGACCCCCCAGCTGAAGAGGGACACTAAGGCACAGTTACAGCCTGCAGAACCGGGGTGTGGAGGGAGCTTAAGGGGGATAGTTCTGGTTTGGGGTTCACCTCTTTGCTATATGGGGTACTGACATAGAAGCACCAAAACTCAAGTTGTCCTCTGACCTCTACAAAGTATGGCACACACAGCCCTCCATACCCCCACACTAAATACATACATACATACATACATACATACATACATACATACATACATGTTATTTTAAATTTCTTTTTAAAGCTTTTTGTGGCTAGTCACATGCCCCCCTTTTCTGGCCTCATCCCTGCCATCTTACCCTTAGGCTACTGAGAATCCAGAAAATAAATGCAGACTACTTCTCAGGGCTTGGGGTCTCAAAATACAAATAAACTTTACAAACTTCAGAATTTCCTCTTTCCTTTTTTTTTTTATATTTTAATTTTTTCTAATTTTCCTCTTTCTTTTTTATTGTTTTTTGTTTGTTTGCTTTTGTTTTTCTTTTTTATTTGTTTGGTTTTTTTGGTTTTTTGAGACATGGTTGTTTGTTTGCTTTTGTTTTTCTTTTTTGGTTTGTGTGTGTGTGTGTGTGTGTGTGTGTGTGTGTGTGTGTGTGTGTAGCTCTGTGTAGCTCTGGCTGTCCTGGAACTCACCCTATAGACCAGGCTGACCTCGAACTCAGAAATCCGCCTGCCTCTGCCTCCCAAGTGCTTTGATTAAAGGCGTGTCTCCTCCAAGACAATAGAATTAAGATAATTGCATCCTGGCACGTTGGTATGGTACACAGATGTAAATTTGTAAAGAATTTTTTAAAACATACTGTTTATTGTGGGGTGGGGGAAGGAGGTCAGGGAGCACTTGCTAGCATGAGCTCTCTCAAACCGTGTGACATCGAAATCACACTGTCACACTCAGCAGCAAGAATCTTCTTCACCCACTGAGCTACCCTGCCAGTCCCACTGAGGTAGTTCTGACTGAGTTAAATGTCCACGTGGAAATTTGGGTTCCCTGGTCATTGGGAGTACAGTGACCTGGGTCATTTCTCCACTCTCAAAGCAAAAGGATTTTGGAATTACAAAGAAACTCTTATATTGTTCTTCAAAGACTGGCTCTAAGGGGAAGACAAGACTCTGACAGAGAGGACTGGGGGGAGGGGCAGCTGAAAGGAACAGCTCCTGCCTCCTCCAGAAAGGAAGAGGAGGAAGGGGAAGGGAGAGGGGGGAGAGGGCAGGGAAGGACAGGAGAGGGAAGAGAGAAGGAGGAGGGAAGGAGGAAGGGAGAAGAGAGAGAAGGGAAGAAAGGAGGGACAGGGAGAAGAAAGGGAGAAGAAAAAGGGAGGAGGGAAGGAAGGAGGGACAGGGAGGAAGAAAGGAGAAGAGAGAGGGAGGAGGGAAGGAAGGAGAGACAAGGAGGAGGGAGGGAGAAGAGAGAGGGAGGAAGGAAGGCAGACAGGCAGGAGGGCAGCTGTTGAGGTGGATCAGTGGTAAAGCAGTTGCTTAGCCCAGGGCCCTGGGTTATGTAGGCCCTCAGCACTGGGTGGGAGGGCAGGTTCCCTAGGGAAGGACTTACTGCTACTCTGCTCGCTTAGCAGAGTATTAAACCAACTCCTAATTACCGCACATACGAGTGCCCTCAACCCTCAACCGCCAGCAGAGAAGAAATGACAGTAGACAGTGAGCAGCAGAGGCTCACGACTGGCCAAGTGCAGAAAACATAGACTGCACATGCCCCGCACTAAATGGGCCATCTCTGTCACACCCCATGTTCAGTGATCATCTCGGGAGAAGGGGGCAGACAGCATGTGAGACCCAGGATGGCTACAGGAAGCCAGTGCATTCCAGACACAGCAGGGCAGTGCCATCTATGAACTGTTAGTGGCTTTTGACTGCAGGCATAAGACCTGCGTGAAATCAAGTCAGAAAAAGTCCCAGTAAGGATGTGGATGCAGACTGGAACTCCACTCACTGAGGAGTTATTGGCAGCTAATGGCTGCCAGCGGGAGGGGAAGGGGGCATGCAGTTTCCTCAGGGACGTGGCCCCTGAGAGACTATCCATGCTCAGAAGATGACTAGATATCCATGCACATATGGGTAGCACTATAATTAGACTCCATTTATTTAAGACAGAGAGAGAGAGAGAAGGAGGAGGAAGAGGAGGAGGAGAAGGAAGAGGAGGAAGAAGAAGAGGAGGAGGAGGAGGAAGAGGAGGAAGAAGAGGAGGAGAAGGAAGAGGAGGAAGAGGAAGAGGAGGAGGAAGGGAGGAAGGGTACAGTGGGGGTTAGAAGAGCCTGGGATGGAGTAATTAAAATACATTAGACACATGCGAAACTCAATCAATTTGAAAAGGAGAAAAAAGACTTCCATCTGGAGTCCACATTAGAAAAAGAAAAAAGAAAAATGTCAGAGACGAATGAAAGCCTTTTTCAACTTGTTTTAGCATTGCTTCTTTTACAGCCGAAGAGTTCTACTGTCTCCTGGCTTCACTTCTTCCTAGGTGATTTATGCAAATCCTGCCCTCCTGCCCTGTCCCTGCAGACTCGTCATTGGAAGGGCAGAGCTAGTCACAATCCTCTCCTTGCCTGGGGATTTGTGGCTGTAATCTCCTTCCACAGAGAAAATGACATCCAAGCAGTAACCTTCACTGGGTTCCCCTCCAACGAGGAGCAAAGCCTTGTCTAAGCTAGATGCCAGCCTCCCAGGATGCCCTGGGCTTCAAGCACATCCTGCTGGGGTTCTGGGGTGCCTGCCAGCTCAAGGCCTCATGGGATTTGCCAGTTACTCAAAGGAAGGAAAAACAAACAGACAAAAAACAAAACCTGGATGGACCACTGCCCTAGGATGTCAGCCAGGATCTGTCACAGCATTTTCCTCCCTAGAGAGCACCTTCTGAAAGAGCAGCTGGAGCTGAGGGCGAGGCTCGTCCTCCCTGAAACCTTCCTACCACAGAACTCCATCCTCACACATACCAAGAGCACCCTGGGAAAACTTAGTTGTGTTGTGTCAGCAAACAAAACAATGTGGATCAAAGGACTTGCCATCCTGTGCATGCCTGCCTGACAACATGTGAGGAAGTGCCGAGACCACCATGCCAGGAAAGACCAGACTCCCCAAAGCTGTCCCCTGCCCACTGCACACACTGTATACACACACGGAGATAACAATGCACCAGGCATGGTGGCACATGCCTTTAATCCCAGCACTTGGAAGGCAGAAATAGAAGGATCCTTTTGAGTTCAAGACCAGTCTAGTCTACATAAGGAGTTCCAGGCAGCCAAACTATATATGACCCTGAGTCCAAAAAGGAGGAGGAAAAGGAGGAGGAGGAGGAGGAGGAGGAGGAGGAGGAGGAGGAGGAGGAGGAAGAAGACCAGAACAATAGGTACCTGCTATATACCAGGCATAGACAGACCAGGAAAGGTACTCCAGGGTCACACATTCCAGTATCTTTCCTTGAAAGATGGGTAGAAAGACCAGTCATATGTCAGTTGAGAGCAAAGCCAGAAAGAAGCATAGCCCAGAGATGTCTGCCCTCCCCACACCCTGAAAATAACAGGAAGATAGTTCACCATATCCAAGGACAGACTCCTGTAGGCACCTTTGACCTCATCAAAAGCTTGGGAAACTAAGGTGCAAACCAGAAAACGTAAGTTCTATGACAGACGCCACCTCGAATGGAACAAGATAAGTATGGAGAAATAGCGTGAGCTCTGAAGACCCCATTTTTAATGTAGGAAGGGGCCCTGTGTCCTGGCTCTCCTCCTGGTAACTCCCGTCCATCTTTATTTCACTCCACTCGTTTCCTGCCTCAGCCGGTTGAAGCTGAACCAGATGAGGTTGCCATCGTTGAGGGCCAGATGGACCAGGCTGCTGGCGATGGCACACGGTCAAGCATAATGCCCCTCACACACCCGTTCTGTACCCAACAGAGGGGAAAGGGACCGGGCAGGCCGGGGAAATCAAAGACTTGGGGTAAAGTGATGGCTACTCACTCTTTGACCTCCTTGGAGGAAAAGTCCAGGTAGCGATTGCTGATCCACTGAATCTCGAACCAGTCCCGGAAGCCGTTGTTCCCGCAGCACCTGAACTCGATCTGGAGCATGTCGATGGTCTTTTTCATGAAGCACCGGCCTGGGGTGTCCGTGTCCCGATAGTACTTCATCCCATTCTTGAGCCCGTCAGCCAGGGTGCTCTCCAGGGAGCCCCGCAGCAGAAAGCAGAAGAGAGCCACGAGGAAGAGCATGACGTTGAAGAAGACACAGACAACCAGGTACGGCTTCAGCCAGGGCTTCCACTTGGCGTACTTGGCAGGGTCCAGGGCGTCATAGCAGATCTTCCCAGCCAGAGAGTTGAAGACACAGGACAGGACCCCCACCCCTATCAGGGAGTTGGGCACAAAGTGGCTCTCGGAATTATTCATCAAGTCGCTCCTCTTGCGGAGTTCAATCTTCAGGAACAGCCCCAGGCTGAAAAGGATGATGCCGGCCAACACGGACAGCCAGTTCATAAGCCAGAGCCCCTGGGCCAACTTGACCCGCTTCTTCTGGTCAAACTTGACTTTGAGCAGCGCCATGCTTACCGGGTGGGGTCAGCAGCCTCCCCGCAGTTCAGTTTCCACTCCTAACCCGAATGAGCTCAGGGGCTGGACCACTCAGGATCTTGGGAAGAGCACCATGGGCCCAAACTGCAGGGAGTTGCCCATTTTGGGGTCTCCCTAGCCTGGGATCCCCGTTAACTCAGTAAAGGTAGCCGGAGCTAATCTAGGCCGCCGTATCTGCAGAGTCCTTCCCAGCCAAGGAGGGATGTCCAAACACTGCGGATTAAAAGTGGGATCCACACACGGTCACTAATCTCTTTAGCCGGGGTCATCCCATTAGACAAAGATATGCCAATTCAAAACACGGCCGGGAGGAGCCTCCATGTGTGCACACGCCGGACCCAACTCAGCTCAAAATTCCAGAGCCAAACCGATAGAGGCTGGCTAGAAGAATAGGCTGGGTAGTTCCCCAAAGCCGCAGTGAGATTCTCATCGGTCTGTGAGTCTGAGATAAGAGAGGTTTAACCTTCGGGGCTGGAGAGATGGCTCCGTGGTTGAGAACACTGACTGTTCTTGCGGAGGACTCAGGCTTGATTCCCAGCACCCACACGGTGGCGCACACCCATCTGTAATTAAGGTCCAGGGCATCTGACACCGGATTCTGGCTTCCATGACCCCAGACACATAATGGTGCCTAGATATACATGCAGACAAAACAACCATTCACACGTGTTAAGATAACAAAGGCAGCAGTGGCTGCACCTTCAATCCCATCACTAGAAAAGCAGAGGCAGGCAGATCTCTGAGTTCGAGGCCAGCCTGGTCTACAAAAAAGTTCCAGGACAGCCAGGGCTACACAGAGAAACCCTGTCACGAACTAAAGATGCCAAATAATTCCAGATTCCACCCCTGTCTTGGTGGTTGGGTGTTTTGTGATTTTGTTTTTCTTTTAGACAGGGTCTCACTGTGTAGCCCTGGCTGGCCTGCAACTCATCGTGTAGACCAGATTGCCTCAAATGCAGAGAACCAACTGCCTCTCCTATTGAGTGCCGGGATTAAGGGAGTACAGTACCACACAAGGCTACGTGTAGCAAGATCAAGGTCAGCGGAAGCTACTTGAGGGCCTATCTCAAACAAACAAACAAACAAATCAGCAATTGCATTGAACACCTGTCACCATGGTCACAAGCAAGGAGGCATGGGAAGTCTATAGCTAATTTTTATTGCTGTTTGGGGTTGTTTTTTCTGTCTTGTTTTTCCAGTGTTAAGATAAGCTCCCTAAAGCCCAGGCTATACCACTATATAGCCCAGGCTTGCCTTGAAATTGAAAACTTCCCATCTCAGCACCATCAAGCCAGTTAATTGTCATGTCTAGTTAGTAGATATTTTAAAAGCAATTCTAGGCTTACACAAATTTGAACAGAAAATACGGAGTTACCATCCCCACACACCCTGCCCAGTACTAGCTTGCGTGACTGTGTTATATTTTTATATTGTTTTGTTTGAGATGGTATTTTGCCATGTGACCCAGACTAGCCTTGAATTATCCCCCTTTCTGCCTCAACTGCTCAACTGCTGGAATATACTTTTTTGGGGGGGTTTGTTTGTTTGTTTTTGTTTTTGTTTTTGTTTTTGTTTTTGTTTTTGTTTTTCGAGACAGAGTTTCTCTGTGTAGTCCTGGCTGTCCTGGAACTCACTCTGTAGACCAGGCCGGCCTTGAACTCAGAAATCCGCCTGCCTCTGCCTCCCAAGTGCTGAGATTAAAGGCATGCGTCACCACTGCCTGGCTGGAATATACATTTTTAAAAGATTTTTTTTTAATTACATATATATGTGGGCAGGGGTAGGGGGAGACATGCACATGGGTGCAGGAACCCACAGAGGCCAGAAGAGGGTGACTGCATCTCTGCAGCTGAAGTTACAGGCAGTTTGTGAGCTGCCTGGTTGTGGAGGCTGAGACCAAACATCTGTCCCCTGTAAGAGCAACAAGAAAACTCTCCTGTTTCAATTTTCATTTCTCTTCCCCTCCCCCTTCCCTTCCCCCTCCTCTTCCCTCTCCCCCTTCTCTCTAGCTTTTTTGAGACAGGGTCTCTCTAGGTAGTCCTGGGCTGTCCTGGAACTTACTATGTAGACCAGGGAGACCTCAGGCTCACAGAGATGCCCCCAGCTCTGCCTCCTGAGTGCTGGGATTAAAGGTGTGTGGCATCATGCCTGGCAGGTCCCACCATTCTCAGGTGTGTTCAGTGGTAGCACGTTGCTATTTTATTTTGCAATTGCCTCACATTTATACTGAGGATCATGTGTGCTCATGTGTGTTCAGGTAGGAGTGCCAGTACTTCTGCATGGGGTGGGGGAGGGGTTGGTGTCTTTCTCTCTACCAGGCTCCATGGCTAGACCGGCTACCCGGGGAGCCCAGATCACGCACCACCGCTAGAGCGTGGGTGAGTGAGCCACCATGCCAGCATTCTACATGGTGCTCATGGTTGAACAGCCAGCACTTTACCCGTGGATCTATCTCCCCTCCCGGAACATCTCACAGGAGATAAACACCAGGCTTATCTCCTGTACCTTTTTTGATGAAGTATCTGTGTGAAATTAATTTTTTTAATTCACTGATTTTTTTTAACTTAATGTTTTTATTGATTATTTGGAATTTTCACATAATGTGCACCAGTTCCATACGCTTCCCAGTCCTCTCAGGCCCACCCTCTCACAGGATCCTCCAAAACAAGAAGAAAAATAAGTACATAAAAATACAAAGTCCAAGCCAGGTGGTGATAGTGCACGCCTTTAATCCCAGCACTTGGGAGGCAGAGGCAGGAGGATTTCTGAGTTCGAGGCCAGCCTGGTCTACAGAGTGAATTCCAGGACAGCCAGGGCTACACAGAAACCCTGTCTCAAAAAACCAAAAAAAAAAAAAAAAAAAAAAAAAACCCCC
>JANHMN010000017.1:57159228-57177468 GCA_030674055.1 Rhabdomys pumilio
TGTGTGTGTGTGTGTGTGTGTGTGTGTGTGTGTGTGTGTGTGTGTGTGTGTTGCAGAGGCGTGGGGAAGAGGTCCAAACAGGGTTTCTCTGTGTAGTCTTGGCTGTCTGGGAACCACCTAAAGACCAGGCTGGCCTTGAACTCACAGAGATCGGCCTGCCTCTGCCTCCAGAGTGCCTAGATTAAAGGTGTGCTGCCGCAGGCTCTTCACATCTTTGGATCTTCAAAACATTTCACCTTTTTGCCATCAGAGACATCGGAAGAACGAAGTTCACTGGCTTTGCTTTGCTTTGGTGCAGACACTCCTGGCTCTCTCTCTCATGCAGGCATGTGAAAGCTTCCTCGAAACAGGGTTTAGATGGCTGTGGGAAGCCCTTAGGGCACGTATGTGGATGAGAGAAAATAGGAGAGAAGAGCCAAGCAGAAGCCAGAAGTAAGCATGTCAAAATAGCTGCAAGGACCGTGGATTAGCCACGCACCTTTCTCCTGCTCTGTGGCTAGTAAACCGCGCAGGGGCTGAGCAGAGATTATGCTGAGCCTATGCGCGCCCCCTGGTGGTCATGACAAGAATGGCCTAAACGGATGGAAAAAGGGATGGTCATTCGCCTTTGCGAGGCCAGCATCCCTGAGGTCAAGTTTCCGAAGAAGGCAAACGCAAACTAGAAATGGGCCCACGAAAGGAAAACGTTTCACTTTCATCAGGAAATTACGCTATAATTAAATCTCTATAAATGTTACCTATGTTATATTTAAAATATAGAAAGCAGAACTGGTCAAATGGCTCAACAGGTAAAGGCGCTGAACAGCTGATTTCCGGCACCTGAGCTCGACACCCAGAACCACATAGGTGCCAGGCTTGTCTCAGTACCTGATTCTGTTTATTGTAATTATGTTTAGAGGTTTGGGTTTTTTTATTTTATTTTATTTATTTTGCTTTTTGTTGTTGCTTTTGAGTTCACGTCTCTCTGTGTGGCCCAGGTTGGCCTCGAACTTACTATGTAGATCAGACTGGCCTTGAATTCACTATGATATACTGCCTCTACCTCACAGGAACCAAGGCATGAATCACCACTCCAGGCAGCTGTTAGATTTTACTGTTTCTCAACATATCTGTACATCATCCTTTAGAATGAAATTGAGTTAGTTTTGCTTTTGAGACAGTTTTGCTATGTATCCCCGGCTGACCTAGAAATCACTCTATAGTCTATGCTGGCCTTGAACTTTCAGATATCTACCTGCCTCTGCCTGAGTGCTGGGATTAATGGCATGTGCCACCATGCCTGACTTGAAGTTTTCTTTCCACACAGTATTATTATATATTATATTTGTTTGTCTCTCAGCACTGGGCACAACTGTTCCAGGGTTTCCTAGTCGCTGTTGTTAATGAAAGATGACTAGGCACCTAATTGCCATTTCTTTGTGTGTAAACTGAATTTTCATTTGGACCAGATAGTTTTCTGTTATGGAGGGCTACTTAGTATATTACAGACTGTTTTCAGAATCCAAGGCTACTTCTCCCTGCTCACTGTATCCCAAACGTGACAAGAAGAAATGCATCATTGCCAAGTATCCCCAGAAAGGCAACAACCATCAGCAGTTGAGAATTTCACTTTCTGTGGTACACTTCCTCTGTAAAAGGAAACACAGGGGGGTCAGAGACAGACTGAGGTACATGAGACCCTATCTCAAAAAGACAAACACATAAATTAGACTAAACTAAAGGTCCCTGGGCTGGAGACATGGCTCAGTGGTTAAGAGGACTCACTGACTGCTCTTCCAGAGGTCCTGAGTTCAATTCCCAGCAACCACATGGTGGCTCACAACCATCTATAATGGGATCGGATGCCCTCTTCCGGTGTGTCTGAAAACAGCAACAGTGTACTAACATACATTAAATAAATGAATAATAAATAAATCTTAAAATGAAAAAGAGTAGACTCTTGGAACCTGGCAATGGTGGTGCACACCTTTGATCCTAGAACTCAGGAGGCAGAAGTAGGAGGATCTCTGCAAGTTCGAGGCCACCTTGGCTTACACAGTGAGTTCCAGGACAGCCAGGGCTACACAGAGAGACCCTGTATCAAAAACCACAAATAAAAGGCTAGAAAAACCTCACACACAGCAGGTAGCATAGAAGAGATGCCCACACATGTGCACACACATGCGCACACACACATGTGCACACTTACACTCGTGCCTTACACACAAAGAGCAGCGCTCACAGAAAGAGCCCCGCAGAGCACAGAGCAGACTGAAACTCGCTTTCCCCTGGAGGGCTAGGGGTTCAAGTCCTGTTGGTGGCCTGGGGTAAGGCCTCCTTTCCCAATTTTAAGCAAAGAAATAGAGACTGACAGGTTCAAGGCCACCCTTGACCCTATCTGGCCAGCCTAGACCGGTTAGCTGGAGGGGTGGCTGTTGGCAGGAGAAAAAGCCCAGCAGGCACTTGTCTCACGTCAGGAGGGTGAGGTTCTCATCTTCATTATATATCGGTCTGCCTGTCAGGGGTCTTTCTACCTCCTAGTTCTTTGGAAGTTGAGTCGGTCAACAATCTTGGCAACTCTTTTGGAAACTGTCGTTATGGTAGGACATGAACAAATGCCCCTTCCCCCAGGGATTTCGGTAACCCAAGCTGGGAAGAGGCAGTTTCTTCCTCTGTTTCATTTCCTCCGAGCTCACAGCTAACACTGGAGGCTCCCTCTGTTCTTTCCATTGTAAACTAGAATCCTTTGAAGGAAGCTGCTCCACAACACTGATGGGCTGGTTAGCGTGTCAGTGACTTGGGGAGGTTGGAATATTGCAAGTCCAGAACCACATTTTCTTGGGACATCATTGGCCCCTTAATAGCCTCCCACTGCCCTCCTCTGTTTCTGATCTTTTGTGATCATTAGGTAATTTTCTGTCACGGATGAACAGAGCCTTGGTTTCTACCAATCAGGAACTGTTTCTTTTGCCCTCCCTGTAGCAGTCTCCCTTCAGAGTGTCTCCTGTAATATCTCATTTTTTAGTGCTTCAAGAGAAACAGTGACTTTGCTGAAATCACTTGCCAGTCGGCCTGACTCAGGGGCACCATGGAGTCCAGGAAATGTTGACTGAGTCGGCTTGTACTGTTCACATTCTCCAAATGTTTCCCCCCTTCCAACATCAAGCCTGCAGTACTGAGTGGATGGTGCACACCTATAATCTCACTGATCTAAAGGTTCTATCAAACAGAAGATCAAGACTTTGAAGCCATCCGGGACTATATAGTGAAACTCTGTATCTTAAACAAAAGTCAAACGAATGGGCTAGAGATGGGGGTGGGGGGGCTCAGTGGGTAGAACACTAACCCAGCATGGAGAAACATCCCAGATGTGATTCCCAGGCATAATGGCATGTGGCTGTACTCCCAGCACTCAAGGAGAATCATTCAATGCTATCCTTGGCTACTCAGCAAGTTTGAGGCCAGCCTGAGCTACATGAGATCCTTTCTCAAAGAGCTTTAAAAAAAAATGTAGCTACTGGAAAATCCAACAACTTGCCCTCAGAGACAAGCTCATTCACGGTCCCGTCTTGTTCATATCGTCTCAGAATACAACGCACACATTTAGCCTCATCGCTCTTGAGCAAGAAGCAAGCAGGTCTCTGTGAGTTCAAGGTCAGTCAGAGCTATGCAGTGAGACCCTTCTTAAAAGAAACAACAGAACATTCTGTCAGCAGTGTAGCTTGGTGGTAGAGCACTCGCCTAGCTTGTGCCAAGACCCTGGATTCCATTGTCTTAGATAGGATTTCCATTGCTGTAAAGAAACACCATGACCAGCTGGGCGGTGGTGGTGCACACCTTTAATCCCAGCACTTGGGAGGCAGAGGCAGGCGGATTTCTGAGTTCAAGAGTTTGAGGCCAGCCTGGTCTACAGAGTGAGTTCCAGGACAGTCAAGGCTACACAGAGAAATCCTGTCTCGAAAAACCAAAAAAAAAAAAAAAAAAAGAGTTGCCTTGGTCGTGGTGTCTCTTCACAGCAATGGAAACCCTAAGTCAGAAGTTGGTACCAGGGACTGGAATATTGTGGTGCGAGATCTTTTGTTTGGAGGAATATGGATTTGGGGACTTTGAACTTGGAAAGCAGCAGAAAGCTTTAAGTGGGACTTAATGAACCAGCTTAGTAGGAATATAGAAGGCTTGGTACTGAGGATTATTTAAACTGTGCAGACCTGGCCCAAGAGGTTTCAATGAAGAAGAATTTTAGTATATGGCCTAGAGACTTGTGATATTTCAGTGAAGAATGTGGCTGTTTTTGCCTGTGCCTAAAGAGTGTACCTGAAGCTAAGGTAAAGAGATTTACACTAGTTTGCATTGAGAAAGGACATCTTTGAAAAGCCCAGCATACCAGCCTGGTCTACAGAGTGAGTTCTAGGACAGTCAGGGCTACACCAAGAAACCCTGTCTCGGAAAACAAAAAGAAAAAAACAAAAACAAAAAAAAACAAAAACAAAAACAAAAAAAAAGAAGGAAAGAAAGAAAGAAGAACCCAGCATAGACTTTGTCCTCTGGTTTAGTCTCATAAAGAGGGTTTTGATCAAGCATAGCAAACTTAAAAAGAAAAAATACCAAATGTATGGTTCAAGTAATAATAAAGGGGCATCTGGAGGTGAAATGGAGCTAAATCCTATGTTCAAGAATATTAAATGGAATTAATGAAGTGGTGACTTTGGGGCAGGATCCCACCCAGCGTAGCTTATTGTTTATGCATTTGCAATTGAAAAGGGAATAGTTATATCCTGTTAGGCATTATTATTACCTGGCTATTGTTTTCATTTGGATTTTTAACCTGGCCTGAACTACAATCCAGAAATGGAGGGCACACCTGTGATCCAGATCTTGAGACTGGAAGACACAGGCTTTTTATCTGGATCTTGAGGCATAGTGGCCATGAAAAGCTTAGGCCCAGGCAAGGTGGTACACATCTTTAATCCCTGGAGACAGAGGATGAAAGATCTCTGAGTTCAAGGCCAGCCTGGTACAGAGCAAGTTCCAAGTAGAAAGAAGCTTACGTCTAGGATGGTGGCACATCTTTAATCTGGACCATACCTTCTGCTGGAGGCCTCCATAAGGACAGTGGAAGAAGGAAGACTGTTCTTCACCTGATTGCACCTTCTTGTCAGCCTATCTGTTGGAGCCTACGTCTTCAGGATTCCAGGAGCCTCCTGGGACTGAGCAGCTGTCCACTGTTGGGTTAACTGGACTGCAGGCTGTAAGTCATCTCTAGCGCTGCCCCAAGTGTGGGTGTCAGAGAGACAGAGATGGAGGATGTGTTTATACACACATTTTCAGAGACTGGGAAAAACCCCACAGGAAGTGACCTTTGAGTTATACAAAACTTTGGCCACTGCACATGGACCCACCCAAACTGTGTGGAATCTGATGGAACAGAGCCCAGGGAGTTTGGAAAAAAATGTTTGTAGCCAAATCATCTTCCATTAGCTTCTCTAGATCCTGTCTTTATTTTTTTCCATTCTGAACCAACAGCCTGCATTGCTCTGATGTTTCCAGTTGGGTTCAGCCAGTGTCAGGCAGTAGGAGACTCAGTACCCACATGAGCTGGCCCCAGTTGCCTCCACGCTAAGGGTTGCTTGTGTTCTTCCACTGAAACCTACAATGTTTGTACAGCGTCCTCCCATCTTCTCTCTCGCCCGGGGAATAGCTTGAGCCCTAGGGAAGGTCAGGTCTCCAGCAGTCTCATTGCTTTTCCTGAACTCTGCCTGCATCTCTGTGAACGGCTCCTGTGTTAAGCTCCTTACTGACTCCCGTGAGTTTCTTCATGAGCCCTCTGTTCCCACCAGGGCCCTGACTGATGGCGTCTGTGTGATTAATGACTGAGTTCAGATGAGCAGAGTGTGATGCATCTGAGGAAATGGAACAGCTGGAGGAACAGATGGAGGGAGGGCTTGTCTTCCCTGACCAGAAGCAAGTCCCAGAGAGAAGGGGAGCCCTAGGATAGATGTAGACCAAGACAGACATATTTTTAAAAGACCAGTTTGGTATCGGCATTCAAAATGGTTTAAACAACGAAGAAGGGGAGATAATTCCAGTTAGACTACAAGAGGATAACAGTCATTATCAGACTGGCAAAGATCCAGAGCTGAACCAGCTCGACCTGTGAATATCCAGACCTCTTAGGGATAACGCTGATTCAATATCCTGGATGCTCATAGTCTGTTGAGGCAGAGATGTCAGTCCTAGGCCTTAGCTGACAGCTAGAACGGCACATTGCTTGTCCTGTCCAGCAGGGCATTAAACAGGGTTCGGGGAGAGAGAATGGGGGGTCCTAAGAGAGAATAGGGTGGGAAATGGGCTAACGCAAAGAACCACAGCTTATCGATAGGCTGATCAAACCATAATTTTTTACTTTTTTCACAGGGGTATATACACAAAAAGGCAGGATGTGGGGAAGGAGATGATGCAGGAGTGTAGGTGTTCATGGGGAGTACAGATATCTTCCAGAACAGAGTGTCAGCTGGGTGAAGTTTCAGGGGACAGATTACTATGACTCCGCCTATGATTCACTTGTCCTTATCTTGGTTCTATCCACCACGGCTATCTATCTACAAGGTCTATGACTACTCAGCCTGGCAATTTTCCACCAAAGCTGCTTGTTTACAATAGCTTCTAGCCATCTGTTTCAGTGTTTTTCTACAGAGACTCAAGGCTTTGTGTTAGCAGGCATGTATGTCAGGCCTATAGCTGATTCTAGGCCTTCAGTGTATAAGCACGGCTGCCCCTGACAATTGCTGAGTCATCTCTACACAGATATCCCATGATAACTTCTGCTTTTTTGAGACAGAGTTTCTCTGTATAGCCCTGGGTGAACTGGAAATTGCTCTGTGGACCAGGCTGGTCTCAAACTCAGATCAGCCTACTTCTGCCTCAGGGTGCTGGGATTAGAGGTGTGTGCTGTCACACACAGTTTGTTGACGGTAATGTTTCTTAGATGCTGATGAAGTGAACCACGGGTTCCCTGTGTAAACAAGGGTTAAAGAGGAAGATGTCACTTACTATTTAGAGTACTCATAGGAGAGGGGCAGGATAGCGTACATGCTTCCATTGGGAAGAAAAGGTTGTTCAGTATAACGTGTTTATAATGTAAAAACAGGAAAAAACTGATAGTGAAAGTGGCTTGTTTTCAAATACACAAAGGTCCAGGGTCAAGCAGGGAGATTAATTTTACACTAATCCTCTTGTATCCCCTTTCCCCCTTTTTCCTGTATGTATAAGGGTGTTTTGCCCACACGTGAGTCTGTGCACACTTACAGGCAGTGCCCAGGGAGGCAGCCACAAGAACAAGTCAAACCCGGCCAGCACTGGAGCTCGGAGGTTAACACTATGTAAGTGCTGTGAAGGATACTAATGGTGAGGTTTGCCAAGACACAGGCGCAAGAGGGTATCACTCAGGGAGGCACAGGGGGCCCTGAGCAGCAGGGAAAGCTAAGATAGCCAGGACAGATTATGGTTCCAACTGTCTCTTTTCTATTACAACCTGCTGCTTTGTGGTCAAGTGTCATGATGTATGCTTGTAATATCAATAATGGCCGGTCGGTGGTGGCGCACACCTTTAATCCCAGCACTTGGGAGGCAGAGGCAGGCGGATTTCTGAGTTCAAGGCCAGCCTGGTCTACAGAGTGAGTTCCAGGATAGCCAAGACTACACAGAGAAACCCTGTCTCGAAAAACCAAAATAAATAAATAAATAAATAAAAATATATCAATACTGGGGAGGCCGAGGCAGGTACAATACAAGCTGCAGCCTAGCCTGGACCTCATGCAACCTTGTCTGAGGGACAAATAAGCTAACCAAATGGTGGAGTTCTAAGATCTAAGGGATTTCAAGGCATTTTATATTTACTTAGTGCAATCAGTGGAACTCACACTTACCTATGTTAAGGTCCCTTCTGACCTTTGTCTTTTGGTTGGGGTCTCTCTTGGGACCTGAAATCTGCCTTTTTGGTTAGATGGGGCCAGTGAGCCTCCTGATCCCCCATCTCCACCTCCTTGACTCAGATCAGGCTTGCACAGTAAGTGCTCAACACTTGTCAGGTACAACCTGGTTGTGACAGTTCCCAATGTCTGAGCACCGCCAACCTGAATAGACAACGCGTCTCTGGCTTTCTAGTATTATAATGGTGTGGCTCTTTCTTGCACACTTGTCTGTCTTGCTTTTTTCTATACCACATTTGTCCTCAACTACAACTCTGGGAAAGGGTTAAAGGCATTACTAGAGAAGAAAATGGCTCTGGAGTCTATTAGGAACAAACAGTTCTGGTCCTGGCCATTCAAGCAGTGAACCCAGGCGTATCCAGACACGAAGTTCTGGAGGTGGAGGCTGACGGTCTTAATTGTTCTCTGAGAAATTTCAGCCAACTCATGATGATTGTTATGCCAGGAAATACTTGAAGCAGGAAATGGTTTTGAGAAGCCTGAAGCCTTAGAAGAGAATTGAATAAGCCAAGGAAAGGGAACACTGGTCCTTGGTTACTAAAGGCAGGGATGGCCATAGAAAATACAAGGGACAAGATGGAGGAAGAAATAGCTGAGTTTACTGGACCAGTGAGCAATGGTAAGGGCCCCATGAGAGGAGATGTCTAATGATACAAAGTTTGATCCAGAAATATTATTGGGCAAAATTGGAAAATATATGTATAATAAAAATGTAAAAGGGTGGGCAGAATTTGGACCTCATGAGGGGGGTGTTGCATTAGTGAACTGACCTTTCTGGAAAGATTGGAACATCCAGCTCTGACCCCTGGCACTTCCTGCCTATGGAAACTAGGGTACACATTGTAAGAGACAGAATTCAGGCTTGTGAGGGAGCCCTGGGGAAGCCGCAAGGGGAATTAACAACGTTGCATGTGGAAGAGTTTGAAAAGTAGAAATAAATATTTGGATAAGCTCAATAAATTGGAGGAAGAGATTCTGCAAATTTAGACAAGCTAAAACATATTAACATTACACTGATCTGTTTAGCATCTTACTATTACCGTGCTAACGTAACCACAAGTTCATGCCTGGGTGACCTGTGATTTGGAGGCTTTTCCAAGATTTAAGTTTTTGGCAGAGACTGGATTGTGACTCTGTGTGTGTTGTGCTTTTGGGTGACACAGTTACATGGAGGTTTTCAGGAAGAGGACCGGGCTCGAGGAGAATAATGCAAAGGCTGTTGATTATGTATTGTTGTGTTACAAGGAGTGTGCAGGCAATAAAACATTGAGGAGTACGCAGAGAGAGGAGACCACGAAAGCTGCCTCTGAGCACAGCTTCTAAACGAGTCACCTGTCAGCCTGCACCATCCTTGCCCGACTCTGATTTCGTGCCAATCTAATCCTACCATTCTCAAGACCCTGGAAATGCCTGAGGCTGCTCCTTGGCCATCTCCCGACCTCAGCATTTTCTTATTTTCTCCTTTTTTTGTTTTTTCAAGACAAGATTTCTGTGTAGCCCTGGATTTCCTAGAAGTCACTCTGTAGACCAGATTAGCCTCGAATTCAGAGCTCCACCTGCCTCTGGCCCCTAAGTGCTGGGATTAAAGTCATGTGCTCCCAATATTTTATTTTTATTCTTGTCCCCCTCCCCCATGATAATGGATGGTGATCAAATGCCAAGATTTCTCTAGATGTAGTGAGCAGTTGCAAGGTCGTTAGCATTGCTGCTGGTGTGTTGCTTCCTGCAGTCATCAGCTTGTGACTGACTGACCAAGACAGACAGACACCATTATTCCACCTCTCTCTCCTGTTTTTATCAGGAATGTTTCTAAATAACTCACTTTTTTCCAGAGCAGATGCTGCATATCCTAACTATTAGCACTCCCTTCCAAGGCTGGAGGGTAAGAAGAAACTCTGGGCTCACTCCTTACTCAGGAATAGTGCTGTCGCCTCCCAGGCCCCTTCCCATTACCTTTTGTAATCCTGTCAGATTGCATTTTCCCAAGAGGCTTTGAATCCTCTTCTGAAGGCAGAATATTTACATTTCAAACATAAGTGTGTGAAAGTTATGTCAAGTACCATAATCCTTAAGGTATTAAAAGGCATATTAAAATCTAAAAAATCATGTTCTAAAATAACGCCTAAGCTAGGTACAGTGGTGCACACCTTTAATCTCACCACTGAGGGATGGCCAAGAATATCTGAGACAGCAAGTGCCAGACTGGGGCTGCACAGTGAGACCAATCTCAAAAGCAAATCAAAACACAACAAACGTAAATCCTGCAATTAATGATGCTGGGCAGTGTTTCCAGATGGCAACGAGGGCTAGAGCCACGCAGCACGCTGACCTCCAGTCCTCCTGGATGACAGCTAGCCACACAGCTAGCGGCATACCTGTAGGACCCCAAAGGGCTGCTATGCCCTGGCTGAGACTTTCTGTGTGCTGCTGTCTGCAAAGTAACATTCTGCAGTTTTTCTAAGAACAAAACATCCTGTTGAAGGATGATGCCCCAGGAAGGGAATTTACACTTGACCTCCTAGTTATTGCCCCCAGTTGATTTCCTGTTTTTTCCTGAGTTTGTGTTTTTCTTTCCCTGGCTTGGTGTATATATTGAACCTACCCAGTAAAGGCATTGGCATTCTCTCATAATAGATGACCAGAGTCTGAGTCTTTCTTTAATCCCCAAGGTACCAAGCCCGAGCTCGGTACCACGGGCAGCGCCGAAGCTCTCACATACCTATGACTGTGGCCTGTGTTTAGCTTTCCTAGACTCTGTGCTCACATTACGCACCGGCTGTAAAGATAGGGTCCCACTGGGAGTGAAGCCTCAGGCTCCAAATCCTAGCATTCTGGAGGCTGAGTGGGAGGATCAGGATGAGCTCTGAGGCCAGCAATTCCAGGTCAACCTGGGCTAGCATGGGAGTTTACCTTTATTTAAAAAAAAAAGTCCACACATAATTTCAAATTCCAGCCCCACATCCCATGAGTGGTGACATCATGCCACCTGTTTTCTCAAGTGAACCTGGTGCCAACAGACACTGCCTCGTAGTTCTTGAGGGTTTGATAATAAGTGCACAAGTGATCCGTGAACAGGGTGTGGTGCAAACGCTTAGAGGGAGAGACAGGGGCATCTCTGAGCTCTAGTTCCAGGGCTGCATAGTGAAACCCTGTCTCAACAGGAGAGATGAAGGGAGGGAGATGGCACACTTAATGACTGTTTCAGTCTTACAGCTGGCTCCTACACCTCTTGGGAGTTCATTCAAAACTTCAGACCTAACACAACACTGGATTCCAGAAGTCCAGGAAGGAGTCTTCATAGCCTCGATGAAAAATAGACAGAACAAACCTTTAGTGAGGAAAAAAATAGCCATTAATGGGGCTTTTACGGGCTTGCTACTTCCATTTAAACTGTTCACTAGTGGAGTTCTCCGGACACCCTTATTATTTATTAAAGACCTGCTTTATCACTGTGATCATCGGTAAGAACAGCAAATCCCTCAGAGCTCCTCCACTCTTCCCTAACTCTTCAAGCTGTCGCACTCAAAGGAAGGCAGGGAAATGTCAAAGTTACTCTGCTATGAATTTAATAGGACTCACAGGAGGGGAGTTTCAACAATTTCAAGCTCCTATCACCGCAAACATAAACAGCCAATATATCAGGTAAACCGAATGGGATGTCACTAAGTGTGGCCAGTGCTCAGTCCCACTGGATGTCTCGCTCCTCTTCAGGAAGAATACTCCAGTTTGGGGAGGGCACATTTCGGGCCAGCCAGTTGAAATCATCAACCTGGTTCCAGTTATTTTTGTTCCTATCTAAACCGGAGTCCTGGAAGTCCTTGTCGATCCCCAGGTAGCTCCAGGTGTAAGGGGCAAACTGGATGCCGCTGCAGTCCTCCACGATAGCCCTGCTGGTCACCTGCAAGAAGATGCGGGTGTCTTTGGTAGTGTGTACACGGAGCTGCTGGCAAGCCACAGCCAGAATGCAATCTCGACAGTCCTCCAGGAACACAGAGGTGGTCACTGGGCCGCAGAGCACCCTGCAGCCGCGGGCCCTTGCAAGCCGCAAGGTGTTGGGATTGCCACGCAGTCTGACAGTGCAGTTGGTCAGGTCGCTCAAAAGGATGTCGCGCTGGTGCAGCTCTTCTGCTCTCTTCTCCAGATCTTGGGACTCCAGGTTGGAGAAGCCACAGGCCCAGCTGGCCGCGGGAGCTCCCTCCTCCTCCGTCAAAGGTGGAGAAGGGGCCGCCGAGGCGACGGGTGCGGCGTCTACCTGGACGGCCCCGGCAGCATCCTTCTTCCGCGCCTTGAAGGAGAAGCGCTTCTTGGGTTGCAGCTCCTGGCGCCGTTCCGTTAGGGCCGCCTGCAGCTGCGCCAGCGCCGCCTGGCCCTTCCGCAGGTCGTAGGCTGCCAGGAACAGAACCGAATCGTTCAGGAGTTTCCGCAGAACCTGGAGCCGGTTGGCCGCCTCCTCCAGCCGCTCGGCCGACGCCTCGCCCTGCAGCAGCTCCTCGGCCGCCGCGCGCTCCCGGGCGAAGGCGGCGGCGAAGAAGCCTCTCTTCTCCTCCTCCACCTCCTCGTCCTGCCGCTTCTGCTTGCGCCTCTCCACCTCCATCTGCCGCTCCTGCTCGCGCCTCTGAAGTCGCTCGGGCACCAGGCTCAGGTCCCGCGGAGACCCAGAGGCAGCGTCGGCCAGAGCCACGGAACAGTCCACACCCTCCATCTTGACTCCAGGCTTCCTCCTCCGCCGCCTTTCCTCGGAACGTGCTCCGCAAGGCCTCCCACCAACGCGCGCTGCGATTGGCCGGCTGCGGTGACGTCAGATCCCGCCATATTCTCCTCGCCTATTGGTTTCTTCGCGTTGGAGGGGCGGGGAGGAGGGCGGGGCTGGCTGACAGGAGGGGGTGGGGAGACAAAGGTCCTGGTGGATGGGTGGGGTGGGAGGCAGGCGGGTGAAGCTTTTTTTTTCTTCTTAAAGGGGCAGGACTTATATCCGGGATTGTGGGGTGAGTTGCAGCAGCGGCAGCTGCACATGTGGGTTTGTTTATAAGAACAAGGTTAGAAACTCGCAGGCCTCCCCCTCCCCCCAGCTCCTCCCTGCTACCCCCTTACAGGCCGGAGATCTGCTGCAGGGTGGTGGGGAGGAATCTGTGCTTGTGGTGTTGTGGGGGACAGGTAGTGCGAGAAAGATGGAGGGGGGGTTATTGCACCTCCCGGGCCGCGCCGGAGGAAGCTGCAGCTGGAACAGCTGGCCAGGGAGCCGCTTGCATGCCTCTGGGTTTTTTCTTTCTGGTTTTTTTTTTCTTTCCCTTTTCCCTTCCATCACCTCTTTGCTCAACCGGTCCCTGCCGCCCCGGTAACCCTCATCCTTCCTGCCCTCCCCCATCCACTGCAGCTCGGCGCGGCCTGGGGGCGTCTGGATCCCCGTAGGCAGTTACTGGGGCGGGAAGAAGGCGCGAGGCACCGCTATGGGAGAGACTGGGTTCCTCGCTGGAGCGGGCTCCGGGGTTCCTGGGGGAGTCTAAAAGCAGATTATTTTTTTAATGGCCAATTGCTGCAGTCGGAGGGGGGAGCGGGGGAGGATGCCATGCCACCCCCACCGTCTTGCTCCCTGACGCGGTGGCAGCCACTCCCTGCGCAGCTGGCAACCGCTGGCCGCGCGGGGCTAAGACCCCCAGCCCGAGCGCCTCGCTTCTCCCTATAGGGCCGACGGTCTTTAGGAAGGCGATGGGGAAACGGTACATTATTTCTAGAGATGGTGGGAGGGATTTGTCACCGGAAGTGAACGAGCCTAGCCTAAAGTCCGGACCAACCCGAGGTGCGAGTGGGCAGCCAAGACCGTGCAGTCCCTGGCAGAAGCCCAAGGCGGCGGCCGCCGAGGACTCGGGTGGCATCCTCGCATGTTGCCTTCAGCCACCGTGCCTTCTGGACTCGGGCGGCCCTTACAGTCCTCGGTTTCAGCCCCATCTCCACCCTGGTTGCCAACCTCCATTTTTGTTCTTTTAATTGGGATTTTTTTTTTAACTGCCCAAAATATCCATTTGAAATTTTACCCATATGCCTGCGTTTTCCTGCAGATAAAGATGGGAGGAAGTGAGAACCATTGATTTAAGTTGGAATTAAGACTTGGGTTCCAAGCCTCACACCCCATTTGCCTCCTTTCTTAACCATTAAAAAGAAAAATCCAAACCTCAAGTACAAATTCTTGATTGAGAATTTGAGAGAGAGCATTGCACTACTGAGTCAAGACAGGTGTCACTGGGTGGCAAATTCTTTTCCTACATGGAGGGTCGGAGGGGGAATCACATGTTCCTGTGTTCGTGTCTGTATACCTGATGCAACAGCGCCGGTGAGGGGGGGCGGTGGTCACTTATGCAGGCTCCTTATTTTCGTTAGTTCTGTTTCCTGGGCAAGATAGATGAAGCTCTTTTTTTCTACTTTTTAAAAGCACTTTTATTTCATAAAAGTATGAATTTTGGACTGTTGAAATACAGCTGATGACCTTTTTCAGGTTACCTAAAGGAATGTGAATAGCTGCTTTTGTGAAGGATAGATTGGTTTTTTTAGATTTAATTATTGGTATTTTGTGTATATGCGTGTTTTGTGTGGGTTGATATATGTGCACCACGAGTGTGCAGTATTTGTGGAGACCAGAAGAGGGCGTCAGATCCCTGTAATTGGAGCTAACAGGTAGTTGTGAACTGCTCTGTGTCTGCTGGGAAAGGAACCCAGGTCCTATAAAAGTGTGTAAGTGCAAACCATCGAGCCATCTCTCCAGATGAACGATAGATTTAACCTATGACGATTAAAAGAAGACTGATTTGCTATAGGGAATAGCAACAACCCCTGATTGGCTTTGCTTTAGTTTCCGAGTATCAAAGTCTATCCTATTCTGATTAGGAAAGTTGACAGGCATGGAGGTGCATGCCATTAATACCAGAACAGGAGGATTTCAAGGCTAACCTGGTCTACAGAGCACAATCCAGGACACTCAGGGCTACACAAAAAAAACCTCTTCACTCCTCCCAGACCAAAGTTAGTTGGTAAAAGGTTTCTTGAGCTTGGAGTTTGGACTGTCGTCGCCTAGGGCGAGCCCATCAGTGGTAGATTGTGTGCAAAGTGGAAGTCAGTATTACCAGCCCCTTCAAGTTTCTGCCTAGGGAGAGGTTTTTGCAGCATCTGCTTGACATGAAGGTGCTGAAAATTGTCTGTTGTTTAAGCCTCAAAGGACAAAAATGGAGGGGGGGGTCCTGCAGTCTACTCTGTGTTGGAAACTTTTTTTTTGTTTTTTAAGACAAGTGTGAGGCCTGAGAGGAGTGCCTTGGTGCCAGGGTGATTGTTTTCTATCTGCAGGCTGGAGTAGGCAGCCAAGGCAGGTGTCAAGCTATGTGTCTGGTTTCTGAGTTTAAAAACCACAAGAAGGTTGCTAAATGCTGGCCATTTGCCAGACCATGTTGTATCCTCTTCCTCATATTTGAGGGCAGAGAGTTGAGAATGCGTCCTTGACAGGGTGATCCTGGCTCAGCAGAGGTAAGTACCTGCTCTGATGGAAGGAGGGGAGGCATGCAGAAGGAAGCAGACAGTTGCAGAAAGCCAGCAGCATTAATTGTGCAGCTCTCAGGGGGAGGCTGCTGGATCTTGTAGACAGCTTGCAAAGTGAAAGGATGTAACAGAGCTATGAATTTTAATGGTTTATTTTATTATTTTATTTCTGTACGCCACACCATGGGTGTGGAGGTCAGAGGACAGTGTCCTGTCTTTCTCTCTTTCTACCTGTATGTGGGCTCAGGCTTTAGGTAAACACTTGACCGGCTCAGCATTCCTATCTGTCCAACCTTAACTTAACAATGGCTTGTATATTTCATGGTTCTCTGTATTGGGTTTGACTTTCTTTTAAATTTTAAATTTATGTGCATTGGTGATTTGCCTACATGTATGTCTATGTAAGGGTGTCCTATTCCCTAGAACTGGAGTTACAAACAGTTATGGGCTGTCATGTGGTTGCTGGGAATTGAATCAGGGTCCTCTGGAAGAGTAGTCGGTGCTCTTAATCACTGAGCCATCTCTTCAGCCCCCAAGAGTTTTCTTTCTTTTCTTCTTTTTATTTATTTCTTTGTTTGTTTGTTTTTTGTTTTTGTTTTTGTTTTTTTGTTTTTTTTTTCGAGACAGGGTTTCCCTGTGTAGCCCTGGCTGTCCTGGAACTCGCTCTGTAGACCAGGCTGGCCTCGAACTCAGAAATCCGCCTGCCTCTGCCTCCCAAGTGCTGGGTTTAAAGGCGTGCGCCACCAACGCCCGGCCATCTTTCCAATTCTTACATGATGTTTTAATGCCTTAAAAGTGAATCTTAGACCAAGCTTTCGTGGTTTATGCTTATAATGCAACACCCAGGAAGCAGTAGGATCAATCTGGAGAGATGGCTCAGTGGTTAAGAGCACTGACTGCTCTTCCAGGGGTTCTGAGTTCAATTCCCAGCAACCACATGGTGGCTCACAACCATCTATAATGGGATCTGATGCCCTCTTCTGGTGTGTCTGAAGACAGCTACAGTGGACTCATATAAAGAAAATAAATCTTAAAAAAAAGAAGGAAAAAAGAAAAAAAAAAAAAGAATTCCAGTCTAGCCTGGGCTATCTAGTAAGATCTTGTCTTTTAAAGAAGAAAAAAAAAGAAGAAAAAATAAGTAACCTGAAAAAGCATTTAAATGAAAGAAGCCTTGGTCTGTGCCTGGACAGCTCAGGAATGAGGCTCCTTGCTGTTCAGTGGGGTTTATCAGTGGGATTTATCAGTGGGCAGGTGGCAGAAGCCAGCCGCACCAAGGCAGATCTGAGCCCTGTTTTCTAGTGGTTGATTGCCAGAGGGAGCCATTCACCTGTTCACCTCTCAGCAAGCAAGCTAGGAGCATGCCTGGGTTGTGATTCATGCTTTCCCTGGAGAGATCTGGTCCTCTCTTATCTGAGGGTAGGCCGATCTTCCCACCACTAATGTCAACATTTCTGCCACAAAGACAATGAAAGACAGCTGTGAGGGCATGTCCTGTTCTTAAAAGGCTCCCTCCTTATCTGGAGCATGCGTGGCGGCCTCCTCTCCTCCCCTGGCTGTCTCCTCCCCCTCAACACGTTATTCTGAGGATCTTCTTCCATTGTGCCTCAGGCAGACGCCGCTTGGGTTCCTGTCTGCTGCTTGCTTATCAGAACTAACTGCTAGGGTGCTGAGATAGCTCAGAGTGGATAGGGTGCTGAGATAGCTCAGAGTGGATAGAGCTGGCCAAGCAAGCCCGAGGATGACCCGAGTTGAATCTCAGAATGCACGGGATGTTGGGTTGTCCTCTGACCCTCACGCAGCCGACACACACAATCCATCAAAAGAAAAGAAAGGAACTATGCCAGGGAGACCCCAAAGGCCGCTAAAGTTCCAAAAATAAACAATGGGGCTGGAGAGGTGGTTCAGTGGGTAGCGTGCTGCTCTTCCAGAGGCTCTCAGAGTTCAGTTTCCAGCACTCAGGCGACTCATAACCACCTGTGACTCTAGTTCCAGGGGATCCGATGCCCTCTTCTGCCTGCACCCTTGAGTGTGTGCGCACGTGTGCATGTGCGTGTACATGTGGAGGTCAGAGGACAACTTGTAGGATCACTTCTTGGCTTCCACCACATGGGTTCCTGGGAACAGACTCAGGTTGTCACACTTGGTGGCAAGGTCCTCTATACTCTGCCATTTCACCAGTGCCGTTTTGTTGTGTCAGACAAATGGATGAACCCATGAGCTTCCAGGACAGTTTTCCGTCTCCAGCTTTTACATCACCTTAGGAGTGCCAAAATTACAGATGTGAGCCACCGTGTCTGGCTTTTTGTGGACTTCAGGGTTCGAATGAAGGTTGCCAGGCGAGTGTGGCAAGCACCTTCATCCTCCTCGGTGCCCCACCCCTGCCCCCCGCAGCTGCTTGTGGCAGAAAGTACTCTGCTGCTGTGCTTCTCTCAGGTGGGTTCTTTGCCCTTCCCTCACCACCGTCTCCTGTCTTCGCACAGACCTCCTCTCCCTTCCTTTATTGGCTAGGCAGGATTTCACTTTGTACCCTGAACCCCCTTCTTGTCTGTCTCTCCTTCCCATTTGGCAAGCTACCTTTCTCCAGGGACCTAAGCCCTGCTCCTGTACTAAGATTTGATTCAAGGCAGTGTGGCTCCTGCATCCAAGCTGTCACCGTTGCCTGCCTTAGTCTTCCATGCTGATGTCAGGATCATCCATAGCCCCGCCTCTCTCTCTCTCTCTCTCTCTCTCTCTCTCTCTCTCTCTCTCTCTC
>JANHMN010000017.1:57177478-57206960 GCA_030674055.1 Rhabdomys pumilio
CTCTCTCTCTCTCTCTCTCTCTCTCTCTCTCTCTCTCTCTCTCTCTCTCTTCCTCTCTGTTCTGGTTCCTTCTCCCTGTCTATGCCTTGGCTCACTCTGGTCTGCTCTTTCATCAGTCTGTGCTGCCCTGAATGTCTGTAGCCCCACCCCTCCCCATGCTAATATAAGCTGATAGAGTCACTCTATGTAAAACTTCGGCTGACTTACTGTTCAAAGTGTTCAGACTCCTTGTGTGGCTGTGAACTCCGCATGGCCATTGTGCCTCACCAGCCCCATCTGCCACCATGGCCTCTGTGGCCACTCTGTACCCTTCCTTTGCCCAGGACACCACATCCGTATACTTCCATGTGTCCTGTTGCACTTTCTAAGTCTGGCTAACTTACGCTGGCTGCTCTGCTAGACATACAGTGTAGCGGCTGGCACGTGGACAGGGCTCCGGCAGAGCATATGGGCTAAGAGAGACGTGTAATCAGCCTGGTGTGAGACGGGCTAACTAGGTGAAAGGGAAGTTTATTCTTCTACTTTGTTTCTTTTGGCAAGTGTTTCATTCAGGTGCCGGGTGCCTGCCGTATAGCAGTGGACGAGAGAGGTAACAGGGTCTGCTTTCATGGTCAGAAGTGGGAAAGCGCCAGTGCTCCTAACAACAGACAAAGCAGGTGCAGGGAACCCAGATGTGTGAGAAAATGAGTCTGACCAGAGCAGTATTGCCAGCCCTGCTGTATTACAAGGTGACTTAATGACATTGTGATGCCAGCTCTTTCTCTGGAGAAATTACACCCGAATCTCTTGGAGTGGAGCCTGGGCATATGTAAGTGTCACTAGGGACTAAACCCAGGATCTTGTATGTGGCAGATAGATATCCTACAGTGGAGCTGTGTTCCCCACCTATCAATGGATTTTTTGAGACAAGACCTCATGTAGCCCAGGTTGGCTTCAAAGTTGCTGTACAGCCCAGGCTGGCTGTGAACTCCTCATCCTGCCTTTACAGCTGTCTACCTCCACACTCAGCCTTCCCAGGATTCTGAATCCTCTGCCCCGAGGAGGATCAGAGGCAAAGTTTGAGAGGTGAACAGCCACCGCCACCTGTTTCTTAAAATCGTGGCAGAAACTGCACTTCATCCTGAAGGCACATGCAGATCTCCTGGGGAATTTGAGCTGAATAATAACAGTTATCATGCTATCTCCCTCCCCGCCTTCCCATTCTAACACAGGGTCAGCCTGGAAGCCCCAGGCAGCATGATTCAGGGTTGAGCCAAAGCAAACAATAGTCAGTTCAGAGTCTGTTGCGGGAGCCTGAGGGAATGGTGGGAGTGACCAACAGCTAGACAGAGGTGGGAGCCAAGGAGAGGAGGGATGCAAAGTGTCAGGGAGAGCTAGAAGGGATGAGACAGGACTTAGTGATAATGGGAAACTTCTACTTAGGGAGCTGAAGGCTGTGGAATCAATGATGCTGGAGGCTGTGTGTCACAAGGCCAGGCTTTGAGAGAGCCAGCAGGTTTGTGTTGGACATGCTTGGGACAGACAGCATGCGTTATCTTCTCCACATGACAAGACACCTGCTTCCTACATGACCTGTCATGCCCCTCCTCTCTGGGCTGTGTTCTGTATTCTATGTGACTGGTGTGTGTGAGTGGTGAGACCATGTATATACATGTGTGCTATGCAGGCTTGCGTGCATGCATGTTGGAATTGGCGTGGCTGCATATGTGTGTGTTTCTGCATTTGGAAGCTGGCATCAGGAGTCTTCCTAGATAGCTCTCACTATTCTTTGATGCAGGGTCTCTCAGTTGAACCCAGAACTTGCAAAGGGGGCTGATGTGATTAGACAGCTTGTCCTGGGAATTCCTGGCACCAGTTTTGAGCTCTGGAATTACAGGCAGGCTGGCACTCCCACCCAACATTTTGTGTAGGTTCTGGGGGCCTGAACTCCAATCTGTATGCCTGAGCAGCAGGTGTCTTCAGCCCTGAGCCATCTCCCCAGCGTGCTTATAGATATCTCCGGTGTGGCTTCACTCCACTTCCGGATTCTTTCACAGTACCTTTTGTGTTAGTGGCTGAAGAGCTAGACCCAAAGCAAGACCCTGCCTTAGGAGTGTGACTAGAGGGAGTCTGGAGCCTGTTCTCACTTCTAGCTAAGGTGAGAAGGGATCCAGAGCCAGAGAGGATATGCTGAGCCTATGAGGATCGGGGTCTAGTTCATAGCGTCTTCAGCGGTGCTGGGGACTTACTTAAGGGCTCTCCCATGCCAGGCAAGTGTCCCATGACTGAGCTAAGGCGCTGGCCCTTTTTGGTTTGAGACTGTCCCTAAGCTGGTCAGGCTGACTTGAACATACTCCGTACTTAAGGCAGTCTTGAACTTGTCACTCTCTTGCCCCAGCCTCCCTGGGGGCTGGATCACATGACCTTTTACATGTAGTTTCAGCTTCTTTTCATGTTAAGACATATAAATAAGTCTTATACAACCTTTGTAACAATTGATTCTTAATTATAAGTATGCGTGTGTGTGTGTGTGTGTGTGTGTGTGTGTGTGTGTGTGTGTGTGTGTAGGTGGGGAGGCAGGCCATGGAGGCCAGAAAAGGTCATCAGATCCCCTGCAGCTAGAGTTACAGGCAGTTATAAGCTGAGTTAGGTAGGTGCTGGGAATTGAACCTGGGTCCTCTTGGAAGAGCAGTAAGTACTCTTAATTGTTGAGCTCTCTCTACGCCCTTTTTCTTCTTTCTCTCTTTCTTTCCTCCCCTCCCTCCTCTCTTCTTTCCTTACATTACTTAAGGCTAAACATCAGGTCCTGAACATGCAAGGCAAGCTCTCTGCCTCTGTGTTGTGTCCCAGCCTCAGGCTCACTCTGTGTTATATCCCAGGCAAGCTTTGAACGTCTTGTTGCTGGGACTGTAGGCATGCATCACCAGACCCAAGCATTATGATTTTTTTTTGTAAGATTTACTGTTTATAATCTTCTATTGGGGGAGCCATTAATCTAATCCCACCTCTCCTTACAGATAATAATAAGCA
The DNA here is from genome assembly GCA_030674055.1 of Rhabdomys pumilio. NCBI lineage: Eukaryota > Metazoa > Chordata > Mammalia > Rodentia > Muridae > Rhabdomys > Rhabdomys pumilio. Next base: position 57,180,488 of record JANHMN010000017.1, read on the forward strand.
TATGCCTTGTGATCGTAATAGAACATGAAACAATTCCTAAGCCCCTATAGGACTCTAAACTCTATAAGGGCCATGATTATGTCTTCTTTGTTTATTTGAGACAGAGTCTCACAATGTAGACCTGCCTGGGCTAGAACTCTTTATGTTGACCTGGCTGGGCCTTAAACTAGAAGAGATGGCATGCCTGCCTGCCTCCATGCCTGGCCTATGTCTAGTATCTTTTTGCCTGTGTTACTTAGCTTTCCATTGCCATGGCAAAGTAAACAACTGAAATAAATAACTTAAAAGAAGGAAAGGTATATATTTGTCTCACAGCCTCCGAGGTTTCTGTGTCACTTGGCCCTGTATACTTTGAGCCTATGGCAGAAGCTTCAGTTGGAGGCCTGTTCACGGTACTGCCCCTAGGAAGAAGAGAGTGGAAGAGATGTATCCTGTATCCCTGAATCCACTTTGAAAGCTTATCACCAGTGACTAATTTCCTCCATCTCGACTGTGTCTCTTAAAGTCAATGGATGACATCAGACTTTTGACACGAGGCCTTTAGGGTACTATCAGCACAGAGACAAAATGCTCCTCCATGATCCAGCGTGCAGCAGTGAATGTCCCAGTGGGCTCTGGACAGTTACCCGTTGAAGGAGTGTAGAGGCCAGGCTTGCAGTGATATTTATTCTGTATTTGTGTATGAGCATGTGTGTGGAAGTCAGAGGGGCTCATGAGAGAGTTGGTTCTCTCTTTTCATCTTGTGAGTTCAAACCTAGGTAGCCAGGCTTAGCACCAAGTACCTTTATCCCCTGAGCCATCTCACCAGCCCCTGTGGTGATATTTATTATGCATAAGCCCCTGAAGGGAATTATCTGAAGCAACACCAGTATTTAAGGGTCGTGGGGACCAGTGGGAGTTGGATCCAACTCAGGTCGTCTTGCTTGGTTGGCTGCAGGTACCTTTCCCACTGAGCCGTCTTGCCAGCCCTCTCTTTCTCTTCATAGGCTATCATGAAAAAGTCTGTGTCTGAGACCAGATTTTTTTTTCACTTAGTTCAAGCCACAGCACTGGAAGAAAAGGGAGGAAAGGGGATAGATAAGTGGGTGGGGGAGGGCTTGAAGGCAGCTGTGTTGGGCCTTGTATGTAGTAGTGTGCAGAAGCTCTGAGACGATAAGAGAGAGCCTGTGTGTCAGTAAGGGATATGCTAAGGGAGCACTATTGAGTGTCCTGTCAAGGGGACCCACTCATGCTGGGCCACTGTCTCCTTCTTTAGTTTGCAGAGTAACTAAAGCTTGCTGATGCGTAGGGGTAAACCTTGTTGCAGGTTTTCAAGGGACAGTGACACAGAGGTGTTGGAAAAGGATGTGTGCAGCAAGCTTGAGGTTTCTTTTTCCTAGCTGCCTGGTAACTCTTGTCTAGGCAGAGCTGCAGGCCTCTCCATGGTGGTTTGTGGGGGAGGAGCGTCACTTAGTGACTGACAGCTTTCAAATATGTGTTTGTGTGTTTGTGACAGGGTCTCTCATGCCCCAGGTTGGCTTCAGAGGCACTGTGTAGCTGAGGATATTCTTGAACTCCCAGTCCTCCTGACTTCGTCTCCATGGTGCTGGAATTCCAAGTGTGAGCATTACACGGGTGGGTGTCTGTGTTTGAGCGTTGCAAGCTGTATTTCCTACTCACCGCCGTAAGCCTAACTCAAGTGACAAAGACTTCATTTGTGTCTGAGAAACAACTGTGGAGCAGAGTGAACCTAGGGTGAAAGGGGTTTTTTGAGGGGGTGGTTCAGACAGGGTTTCTCTAAGTGGCCCTGGCTGTCCTGGAACTTACTCTGTAGACCAGGCCGACGTCAAAACCACAGGAGCTGTCCACATTTAATTGAGGCTGCCTTACAGCTTCAGAGGTTTCCTTCGTTATCCTCATGACAGGAAACATGGCATCTTGCAGGCAGACAGGGTGCTAGAAGTTCTGAGAGTTTTACATATCTTGATCCGAAGAAGGCAGCCAGGAGGAAACTGTCTTCCACAGGCAGCCAGGAGCAGGGGGTCTCTTTCACACTGGGCAGATCCTGATCATAGGAACCCCTACATGGCTCCTACAGTGACACACTTCCTCTAACAATGCTATACCTCCTCCAGTAAGGCCACACCTCCTGAGAGTGCCACTTATCATGGGCCAAGGGTATTCAAACCATCACGTGCTTTAATCATGTGTGTGTGTGTGTGTGTGTGTGTGTGCACATGGAGACTGTAAGAGAGTGTCAGATCCCCCGCAGGAGCTATGATTACAGGGAGTTGACATAGATGGTGGGAACTGAACTCAGGTCTTCAGCAAGAGCCGAATCTTCAGTCCTTTCCTCCCTCCCTCCTTTTGGGGGGACACTCATGCAGAGGTCAGAGGACAACTTTCAGGAGTCAGCTGCTCCCCTTACCTCATTGAGGTGGGATCTCTTATTTTCTGTTGCTGAGTACTGCAGGCTGGCTGGCCCAGGAACCGAACTTCCAGGTAATTCTCCTGCCTCTGCCTGTCTCCCACCTCTCTGTTGGAGTGCTAGGTTTATAGATGTTTGCCTACACATGGCTTTCTACATGGCTCCAGGAGACCACACTCAGTCCTGCCTGCCTAACTAGCTTTTGCTTACTGAGCTGTCTTCTAGGTTCCTGTCATGTTCTTAGAAACAGAGTCTCACTGGGACCTAAGGCCTATTAATTAGGCTGGCCCCAGGGATCCTTTAACCACCTGTCAGTGCAGAGACTTTATTCATACACCGCTGTACTTGGCTTTTTATGTCGGTGCTGGGGATCGAACCCAGACCCTCGTGCTTGTATGGTGAGCACATTACTGACTGAGTTTTTGAGGCAGGTTCTCACTATGTAACTCAGCTTGGACTTGAACTTGAACTTCTCCTGACTTTGCCTCCCAAGCGCGAGGGTTAGGGTGAGCCTACCATATCCCATTCTTTCGTGCAGTTTTAGACCGTGTGAGAGTTGGCGCTGATTTGAGGCAGTGTTAATTCATTGCATAGCCTATGGAGGATGTAGGTGTAGTGTATACAAATCTTCTTGACAGGAAGCAGAAACCGGGCTGGCAAGATGGCTCGTGGGTGAGCGAGCTCGCTGTCAAGCTTGATGGCATGATGTCAGTCCCTAGAGCCACGTAGTGAAAGGTGAGAGCCAGAACCAGTTCCCGACCGTTGCCCTCTGACCTCCACTGCACATGAAGGCTCGCACATGCACACACAGTGAGTAAATGTTTCAGTGAAAAAACATCGTGAGGGACGGCTGCTTGTTTTTCACTTTAGTACCAGTAGTACTGTGTTAGCTGGGCTCTCTGGCGGAATGAAAAAAAAAATATGTGTGTGTGTATATGTATATATGTATATGTATGTGTATATATATATATATATATATATATATATATACACACACATGTATGTATATATACACACACATATGTATATGTACATATATATGTATATGTACATATATGTATGTATATATACACACACATATGTATATGTACACATATGTATATGTGTGTGTATACATGTATATGTACACATATATATGTATATATATATATACATGTATATATATATGTATATATACGTGTATACATATACATGTATATATATACATGCATGTACATATACATATACATATACATATACATATACATATACATATACATATACATATACATATACATATACATATACGGGGGAGGGAGGGAGAGGGGATTTATTACAGGCTGTGATCTACTTGACCACAATGCTGGCAATTGCCTACGAATGGAAGGTAGAAGAACCCAGTAGTTATTCAGTCCAGGAAGATGCATGTCTCAGCTGGTCAGTATAGCGGGAATCCTGACGATGTAGGCTGTAATGCCTGAAGGAATGGACTTGCTAGGGAGAGCAGGCAGGCAAAGAGTGAGAGTTTCCTTCTTCCGTGTCCCTATAAAGGCTGCCAACAGAAGGCATAAGCAGATTGAAGGCCACTCTACCCACCGCCTCAAAAGAGCTGCAGTAAAAGTGTATCTTTCCACCTCAGATGATTTAATTAAGATTAAAAAAAAAAAACCCTGGGGGTTGGAGAGATGGCTCAGAGGTTAAGAACACTGACTGTTCTTCCAGAGGACCTGAGTTCAATTCCCAGCAACCACATGGTGGCTCACAGCCATCTGTAATGGGATTGGATGCCTTCTTTTGACATGCATGTATACATGCTGATAGTGAACTCATGTAAAATAAATAAATAAATTTTAATAATTCTTAAAAAAAAAAAAATAAAAAAAAAAAAAAAAAAAAAACCCTCACAGGGGTGCCTAGCCACTCAGGTTTTAATTAATTCCAGATGTAGTCAGGGTGCTAGCAACACCCATCACAACTTCCTTTTGTGTTTAAATTTTTTAATTATTTTTGTTTTGTTTTGTTTTTCGAGACAGGGTTTCTCTGTGTATCCCTGGCTGTCCTGGAACTCACTCTGTAGACCAGGCTGGCCTTGAACTCAGAAATCCGCCTGCCTCTGCCTCCCAAGTGCTGGGATTAAAGGCGTGCGCCACCACTGCCCAGCTAAAATTTTTTAATAAAGATTTTTATTTATTATGTATACAGTGTTCTGCCTGCATATACACCTGCAGGCCACCAGATTACGCTATAAATGGTTGTGAGCCACCATGTGGTTGCTGGGAATTGAACTCAGGACCTCTGGAAGAGCAGCCAGAGCTCTTAACCTCTGAGCCATCTCTCCAGCCCCCATGTTTTAAAATTTTTATTACATTTATTTCTTTGTAAATGTCTGTTGGAGTAGGAAAGCTTAGTTGGTAGAGTGTTTGCTATTGCAAGCATAAAGACGTAAATTTGATTTCTAGAACTGACATTTTTAAAAAGGCTGGACGTAGTAGTCCACACTTACAATCCCATCACTGGGAAGGCATGGGTAGAAGATTCCTAGTTCTTGCTGGCCGGCTAGCCTAGCCTACCTGCTAAGTCCCTGACTGTAGGAAATTCTACCTCAAACAAGGTAGAGAGTCAGCGAGAAAGAACACTTGAGAGTGTCGTCTGGCCTCTACACAAGTGTCAATACTTACAGGACACAATCTGAGCATGTGCAAACACAAGCATACGTACTCAAGCAAGTCTGCACACACCTGTGCAGCTACAAAATAAAACCCACCTAAGGTGCGTGGTGCCTGAAGCCGAACACTCGGCGTTATCTTTCCTCCTCAACCCACAATCAGGCCGGGTGGTGGTTCATGTTTATAATTCTAGTAGTTTGGAGGCTAGGGCAGGAAGATTAAGCGTTTGAGACCAGCCTGAGCTTACAGAGTGAGACCCTCATTCTTGTTTGTTTGGTTGGGTTTTTTTTTGTTTGTTTGTTTGCTTTTAAAGCGATTATACAAGGAGGAGGAGAAGAGAAGCATATTAGTTGGGATATAAGATGTGACTCAATTAAAAACAGTCACTTACGTATTTGTTTTCTGTATGTGTGTGGGTATACATGTCAGAGCAAGCATGTGGAAGTCTGAGAACTACTGTGGGAATCTCTTATTGTCTCCTATCTTGCTGGTCCCAGGGATCAAACTCAAATCTAGAGGCCTGGTGGGAAGCATCTCTGTCCCTAACCATTGCCCCATCCTGCCTCTGTTTTTTTGGGGAGAGGCAAAATCAGTAATGTTGAGAGATTCATTCTCTTAGACCACCGCCCATGAGCCCAACTGCTTTCCCAGTTGCACACACCCATGCTGAGGAGGGCATCTTGCCTGAACACTTTTTGATGATGTCCTGTTGATGGGGACAAGTCACCAGCCTTTGTTGAGCGTCTGCTACCTCCAGCACCAGCCAGGTGCCTTGACACAACATAGACTCAAGAAATGGTCACTTAGCGTACTGATGCCGGATGTCACAGCTGGCCCTGGGGAGATGGGGAGGGATAAAAATAGACGGAGCCTGGTCCTCGTCTCCTGGAAGCTTGGAGTCCAGGGATAGACATGACTAATTATGAGTCACTCGAGGTGGTGTGTGTTCTCAAGGAAAAGGAAGTTGTTTGGAGGTACAGAGGAGAGGGGAGAGGAAAGGGCAGGCAGGGGAGACGCCAGAGGAAAGGCATGTCAGGAGAGAGCGGGCACAGGAGCAGAACTGACCAGGCTGGGGTTTCAGGAGAACGTCAGAGCTCCTGGCATCTGGGTTGTTTGGGATGGGAAGGTGAAGAGAAAGGGTTGGAGCTAGGAGGGCATTGCCTGAGAAAGGACGTTGCCATGGTTCCCTGGAAAAACCAATGGGGCCAAACAGAGATCAGTGAGAACAAGATGGAGATGACCAGAGAGTGATTTGTGTCCAAAGCTAAAATGTCAGTCTGTTTGGTTTTTATTTTATTCGTTTTTATTTTATTTCGTCTGGTTTTTCAAGAGAGAGTTTCTCCTTATAACTGTCCTAGGTGTACTAGAAATCACTTTGTGAACCAGGCTGGTCTCAAACTTACCAGCACTGGGATCAAAGCTTGTGCCACCATGCCCAGTCAGTCTGCATTTATAAAATAGGTACATACTTACCAAATGTCTGTGTCCAGTGCTGAAAGGCTCAAAGCAAGGATTTAAGGTGCAAAAGGAGTAACATTGTTCCAGAAGGGGTTTTTACTCAATCCAAGGCATCTCTGCACAGTCCTAAATAAAGCTGGTCTCCAGCGAGCCGTTCCTCCCCAGCAGAGACTGGCTTGCCACAGCGGGAGCCTACTGCTCTGACCTGCACGGAGAGAGGCTATCTGGAAAGCTTCCGTTATAAAAACTGGAATTTCCTGTGCATGATAGTTCGAGCCTGTAATTCCAGCACTTGGGAAGTGGAGGCAGGAGGATTGCTACTATACAGCCTGGGCTATATAGTGAGGTCCTATCTTTATTGAAGAGTGAAAAAGATAACTTTTAAAGTAAGGTAAGGCATGACGGACAGCTCAGCAGTTAAGAGCACTGCTTGCTCTTGTGGAGGACTGGATTTGATTCCTAGTACGCACGTGGTGGCTCACAGGGGTGTAACTCCAATTTCTGAGGATCTGACACTCTTCTGGCCTCCCCCAGTGCCAGGCATACACTCAGTACACATACCTATACGCAGGCCGAATGCTTGTGAGATAAATGATAAAGAAAGGAGAGAGGGGCTCAGAGAGGTCGGATGCGTGAGTGTAAGAACAAGTGTTTCCAGCAGGCAGGACTCAGAGAGCCTAGACCATCACTGGGCAGTCTCTTCCCCTCCCTTCTCCACACTCAATGGGAATCTGCCTCTTCCTGCATGAGCTTACCTCTGCTCTGAAATAGTGGCTCTGACCTTTAGTCTTGTGTGCTCTTGTGTGCACGCAGTGGCCAGAGTCAGCATCTGGCGGTGTCCTCAATTGCTTACCAACTTTCTTTTTCCTTCCTGTTTTTTTTTTTTTTTTTGTTGTTGGTTTTGTTTTGTTTTTGTGGGGTCTTTTTTTTGTTTTTGTTTTTGTTTTGTTTTGTGGGGTTTTTTGTTGTTTTTGTTTGTTTGTTTTTTGGTTGGGGGGATTTTTTAATAATAAAAAAAAAATAATAAAAATAATAAAAATATTTTGTTGTTTTTGTTTTGTTTTGTGGGGTTTTTTGTTGTTTTGTTTGGTTTTTTTGGTTTGGGTTTTTTTTGTTTGTTTTTTGTTTGTTTTTGTTTTTGTTTTTGTTTTTGTTTTTGTTTTTGTTTTTTGAGACAGAGTTTCTCTGTGCAACCCTGCTTGTCTTGAAACTCACTCTGTAGACCAGGCTGGCCTCGAACTCAGCTCCATCCTCATCTACCTCTTCCTCCTGAATGTTGGGATCAAAGGCATGAGCCATCATAACCCAGCCACTTAATTTTTTTTTTCTTTTAAAATATCTCATTTTGGATTATGTGTGATGTGTTAGAGGGGAGTGCGTGTGTTTGCAAGTGTGTGCAGGTCCCCAAGGAGACTGGAGGCACTGGATGCTGTGGGGCTGTTGTTACAGATGGTTACAGATGCACACACAGTGTGCATGCTGGGAACAGAACTAGGTCCTCTGCCAGAGTGTTACACTATCGTCTGTCTGTCTGTCTGTCTGTCTCATTATGGTGCTCTAGCTAGCCTGGAACTCACTGAATAGATCAGTGAGTGGCCTTGAACTCTCAAAAATCTACCTGTCTCTTCGTCCCAAATGTTGAGATTACAGGCATGTACAACCACACTTGGCCAAGAGCAGTGGGCTGTAAACCGCTGAGCCTCTCACCAGGCCCCACTTTATTTTTGACACAAGGTCTGTCCTTGAACCTGGAGCTCACTGATTTGGTTAGCCTGGCTGACTAGGTGTCTTCCTGCTTCTGCCTCCACAGCCCTGGGTTTACAGGCGTGTGCCAGGGCCAGGTTGTGTTTACATGTGTACAGGAGGACAAGCAGACCCATCCATCCATCTATCCACCCACCTACCCAGCCAGCCAGCGATCCATCCATCCATCCATCCATCCATCCATCCATCCATCCCAGGTACCCAGAATTGGCCGCAAGCTTCACTGCTGCTGTTTGTGTGAACTGCTCTTGTTTCTTCTTTCCTTTTCCCATTTTTTTTCTTATTTGTTTGTGGTGATGGGGACAGCTTAGTAACAGTAGATCTTTCGTCACCACAGTAGAGAGGCCTTGACTGCACCCACCCAGGGGGGTTTCCTTTCTGAAGTGGCAGGAAGAAGGTTTTGAGGTTTGTGAATATTGCTTCTAAGTATTTTAGTGAAAGATTTGTTTGCCCACATTTGTGATATCTTGGAAAGCTAGCAACCTGAGAAGATTCTTTCTGGTTGGTTTTACGTGTGGTTTTACTCTTAAGGGGGAGAAGAATTTACACCTTGGTGGAACTGTGCTTAAGGGGCTGGAGAGATGGCTCAATGCTGAAGAGTACTGGCCACTCCTGCAGAAGACCCAGGTTCAGTTCCCAGCACTCACCTACATGGCAGCTCACGATGTCTGTAACTCCAACCCTACCATATCCAACTTCCTCTTCTGTCCTCCACGGACACCAGGCATGCGCACAGTGCACCCACGTACATACGGAAAAAAACACCCATGCACAGAAAAATCAATAATTTAAAAATTTGCTATTGGAGCTGGAGAGATGGCTCAGTGGTAAGAGCACTGACTGCTCTCCCAGAGGTCCTGAGTTCAATTCCCAGCGACCACATGGTGGTTCACAAGCATCTGTAATGGGAGCCAGTGCCCCCTTCTGGTGTGTGTGTGTGAAGACAGCTACAGTGTACTGATATACATTAAATTAATGAATAAAAACTACTGTTAACTTTAGGGTTGAAACTAACATAATTCCCAAACAACTGAGAAGTTTTTAATATGCTGTGAACTGTAACCAGGAAAAAATACACACACACACACACACACACACACACACACTCACACTTCATACAAGTAGAAACAGTTAAAGTATCCTCCAGAGTCTCCCTTCGTTAGTTACAGCTGTGTAAGGGCTGGGAGCTGTGCACCTGGGGAGCTGTGTAGACAGGCATGGGGAGCTGTGTAGACAGGCATGGGGAGCTGTGTAGACAGGCATGGGGAACTGTGTAGACAGGCATGGGGAGCTGTGTAGACAAGTGTAACAGATTACTGCCATAGTTGATACCTGGGCTGGGATGTAGCCCAGTGATAAATATGTTCAGCCTTCATTGGGCTCTGGGTTCAATCTATAATGGTCAAGTAAAACAAGAAAGTACGAGGCTTCCCAAGCGTGGCCTCTGACTGTGGATTTCAGCAAGGCAATCTGTTTTTTTTTTTATTGTTGTTTGTTCTTTGTTTTGAGTTTTTATTTTTTTTCCTGTTACTATTTTGATACAGTCTCATGTAGCCCAGGCTAGCCTGAAACTCACTGTGTTGTTAAGGATGGTCTTGAACTTCCTCTTGGCTCCACCTTCCTTCCTCCCTTCTCCCTCTCTCTCTCCAGCCCCGCTCACTCCGGCTCCACCTTCCAAAATGCTAGAATTACAGGTATGAGCTGCCATGCTCAGTGGAGGGAGAGCTAGGGAATCATACATGCTTGCTGAGAACTCTACTGAGTGAGCCAGGCCCACAGCCTGTTTTCAAATTTTATTTTATTATTTTTTTTAATTATGTGTAGGCATGTGTCTACACATGGGTATGTACAGGTGAACGCAGGGGAGGAGCCTAGAGGTGCTAGGTCCCCTGGAGCTGGAGCTGCAGATACTTGTGAGTCCCCTGATGTGGGTGCTGGGAACCGAGCTCAGATCCTCTACACAGGCAGTGCTCTAACCACTGGGCCACAGCTCTAACTTCCAGCTTTTGTTTGTTTGTTCAGAGACATAGCCCAGGTTGACCCAAGACTTTCCATATAGTTAAAGATGAGGTTACAGGCAGGAGTCTAAGCCCTGGCCTTAGGTTTAGGAATCTGTATCTTTTTTTTTTTTAAGAATTATTTATTTATTTTATTTTTATGAGTACACTCTCTTCAGACACATCAGGAGAGGGCACTGGATCCCATTACAGATGGTTGTGAGCCACCATGCGGTTGCTGGGAATTGAACTCAGAACTTCTGGAATAGCAGTCAGTGCTCTTAATGCTTGAACCATCTCTCCAGTCCAGGAATCTGTATCTTAATTCATTACGGAGTGCCAGGGGGGTGAGGCCTAGCATGGGCCTGTTCAGAGCTGTGCCCCAGCTGGGGTCTTGTGTTTTTAGCAGCCCCCCAGTCAGTGAGGTGCAGATGGAGATGGACACATTCAACTTGGAGATTTAGGGAGGTGCTTCTACAGCTAGATAGGGTTTGGTGGGGGTCCAAGCAAGAGATGGCGCATGGGGGTGTGTGGAGAAGGCCTGGCCTTTGGGGAGGCTCCTGGATGGGTTCTGTGCTTTGAAGGAAAGTATGAGGAAGCGTAACTCTGCAGTGTCCAGGGCGTGGCTGAGGGGAAAGGTTTGAGTCACAAATGTGGGGACTAGAAAGAACACAGTGAGGAGTGGTCACGTGACTCTCCGTGCTTCCTGCTTGCTGTGGGTAAGATGAACTCGTAAGGTTTCTAAGCCAGGTCCTCGTGAGCTATTCCTCGGAACACCACGCCCTTTGCCCTGACTGTCAGTTTCTGAGCAACCTCCTGGTTGTATTAGATATGACTCACGTTAGCTCACAAAGAGCTGACGCAAGTACCCAGCTGGTATTTGACTGGTGTGATTCATAAGGAGTGGCGTGCGTGCGAGCGTGCGAGCATGCGAGCATGGTGCCGTGTGAGTGTTTGTACCTTTGCCATGGTGTCCTCCATCAATGGTTGGTTAACTGGTCAGTGTTCCAGTAACCCTGCAGCTTTTTGCCTTTGTGGCCCTTTGATGACGATAATGGTCCTGGGCATTAGTCCCACAGTGTCCCTTCTCCTGGGTTTCTCTCTTTTTACTTTATGTGTGTGCATGTGTGTATGCACACCTGTGTGCACATGCCTGTGGAAGCCAGGAGATAACCTGGTGTGTCATTTGTCAGATGTTACCAGCCTTGTGTTGGAGGCAGGCTCTCTCACTGGCCTGGGACTCATCAAATAGGCCTGCCTGGCTGGCCCCTGTTTCTGCCTCCCTAGTGCTAGGGCTACAAGCTCATGCCATCAGCACCTGGCTTTTTAACGTAGCTTCTGGGGCCTAGACTCAGGTTCTCATCCTTATGCAGCAAGTACTTTGCTAGCTGAGCCATCTCTCCAGCCCTCAGTGTTTTTCATGAGTGTTGAGAATTCGTAGATCAACCCCTTCTTCAGATGTCTTAGTTCTGAATTGTTTATTTGTGTTTTCTTATTTGTTCTGTTTTGAGACAGGGTCTCACTAGCTGGCCTGGAACTCGCTATGTAGACCAGGCTAGTCAGAGATGGATCCTCCTACCTTAGACTCCCAAGTGCTGAGCTGAAAGGTGTGTGCTACCACATCTGGCTGACTTAGTACCGGCTTTTGTTGTTTTGTTTCATTTTATATGTATGAGCGTTCTGTATATGTGTGTCTGTATACCAGTTATATGCCTGGTGCCTGTGGAGGCCAGAGGAGGGTATTAGATCCTTTGGAGCTAGAGTTAAATTCAGTTCTGAGCTGCCATGTTGGTTCTGAGAAAGGAACCTAGGTCCTTTGGAACTGTGTCCAGTGATCTTAATCTCTGAGCCATCTTTCCAGCTCCTTGTTTTAGTTTTTGAGCTAGTAGGGTCTTGTGATGGGCCCTGGCTTGTCTCAGGCTTGTAGCAGCCTTCCTGCCTCTGCCTCTAGGACCACAGTCACGTGTTCCCACACTCATCTTTCTCAGCACCTACTAAGTTCATTTTCAGGAGGCCGAAATGATGGAGCAAGCTCCTTGGCATATGTAGCCCAGGATGTCCCCAAACTCACCATATAGCTGACTTCACGATATGGCTTTTTATCACTAGTTCCTAATCTCCCAAGTGCAAGGATTTCATCTGTGCACCACCAAGCCTGGCTGAAACTGACTTTTTCCCCCCTTCAGAACAGCAGTCTACTGCCTGAATGATCATGTGACTGGCTTCTCACACACCTCCTACCATCCCCCATCCTTTTGGTTGCCTGGAGTGGAAGCCTCTGCCTAAGACAGGTAGGGCACTGGGGTCCCTGGGCACGGGGAGGTGTCCCAGTCTAACCCCCTCGCTGTCTTCCAGCCAAGAGTGATACCTCCTAACCCGGTGGCTGTCCTCCCCCTCACTTCTCTGTGGGGAAACAGGCTGGGTGTGTGAGACTGGCGGCCAGTGGGCGTGCTGGCTGCCTGTGAAAACAAACATCTCTGATGTGTTGTATCAACTCCTTGTCTTGGGACTAGAAGCTTGTAGGACTTCAGAGTCTTTCAGAAGCCTGTCAAGGAAAATGACCAGCGTGAAAACCGTGTCACGACTTAAATAGCCTTGGCATCTAGAGAGGTGTTCTAAAGTGTTCCTAGTCACTCACCGAACGAAGTAACAGTATAGACAGGAGAGTGGGGACACCGGCAGTGTAGACAGGAGAGTGGGAACACCGGCAGTGTAGACAGGAGAGTGGGGACACCGGCAGTGTTCCGACACATTGCTGGTCTGTCACTTCCAAGTCAGTTTCAGACTTTCTGCTGGGGGAGGGGTCTGGGAACTGAACTCTGGACCTCCGGGTTGCTGAGTGAGTAGCCTGTCACTTAGCCACACCACAAGCCTTATTCAGCCACTTATTAATTTGTTGAAATAAGGTCTCACTGTATTACGATTACGCTGGCTAGCCACCAACTTGTAAGCCTCCTGCCTCACTCAGCTCACTCAGCCCCCTGGGAATAACTGGAATAACAGGTGTGCACCTCCACACTTGGGGCCACGTTACTCTGCAGCCCAATGGCCGGCTTGGACCTCTCTGTGTAGACCAGGCTAGCCTTGAATTCAAAGAGTTCCGCCCACCTCTACCTTCAGAGTGCTAGGATTAAAGGCCTGTGCCACTATGTCCAGCCAATGCGCCCCCAACTTTTAAATTTATTTTAATTTTCTTTGTGTGTGTTTGCGCATGTGTACTTACGTGTGTGTGTGTCTGTGTGTGTGTGTGTGTGTGTGTGTGTGTGTGTGTCTATGGAGGCCAGAAGAGGGCACCAGCTCTCTTAGGATTTCAATTACAGGTGGTTGTAAGCCCCCTAACATGGGTACTAGAATCAAACGCTGGTCCTCTCTAAGAACTACAAACTCTCTTAACTGCTGAGCGTCTCTCCAGATTCACATTACTTTTAACAGTAGCAAGAATAACTGTTCTTGTGATGGCGGCTGTTACTGGATGTTTGCTGTTTAGCAGGCAGTGAGCAAGGGTTTCGTGTCCTTTAGCTCACACACCAACCTCAGATACATGTATTGCTTGCTTCCTTTTTTACAAACGGGGAAACCAAGAGGCATTTAAAAGGCAGGCTAAAGGATTGCCGAGCCGCTCAGCAGGTAAAGGGCTTGCTGCCGAACTTAATGACTTGAGTAGCGTGTGCCTGTGCACACACACAAACACGCGTGCACTAAGAAGCAAGAAAGCTAGGTTGAGGCAGCGCATGCTTTTAACGCCAGGGTTCTGGAGGCAGAGACAGGCGGGTCTCTATGAGTTCCCGGCTAGTCTGGTTTATATAGCAAGTCACGTGCCAACCTTAGCTACATAGAGAGATCCTGTTTCAATCCTTCCTGACCCCCGGCCCCCCATAAAGTCGCATGTATGAAAAGTAACACTGGCCTTTGTGGTGGTCCATATACTTAATCTGAGCACTCAGGAAGCAGATGCAGGCAGATCTTGTGAGTCCAGCCTGGTGTCTTTATAGAGGGTTCCAGGACAGCAAGGGAAACACAATGCGATTCTATTTCAAACAAACACAGTACACTCAAATCACACAGTAGGGCCAGCAATAGAAGGCTGCCACTGGCTGCTCACACAGGAAGAGTCCACAGGCTGGTCTGGTCCTTAGTGTCCTGCTAAAACATCCTTCCTTCGTGCACTAGTTCCAGATGACTTAAAATAACTCTCAGAGGTGAATACGATACAATTAGCCTCATTTTATAGATGAGAGAGTTGAGGCTCCAACGGGGAGATGACGCGCCCAATGCCACCACCTTGGGAGTGACATAGGTGGAATTTGAACCCACTTAGACTGATGACAGAGCTCTAACATAAGTGGAAGCATAAATATAAATAAAGATAAACACCTTACTGATATACGGTGGGAATTAAAATAATTTTGTTTTATTATATTCTGTTAATCTTTCTGTGTGTGCATGTATGTACACTGGGCACATACATGCCACGGAACACTTGTGAAGCTACAGGACAACTTGTGGGAGTCAGCCCTCTGCCTCCCACTGTGGGAAGTCAGGTCATCAAGCTTGATGACATGTGCCTTTGCCCACTGGGCCGCCCGCCCGCCTGAGGACATAGAACGTGTCTTGCACACTGCTACCTCATTTGACGGCCCTCCGTACTTCCGCAATGGGTACCTCTGGCTGGCATGCACATGTGCCCAGTGCTACTTACCTCTACCACTGCATCTTGCTTTTAAAATTGTGTTTTATTTATTTGTGAGTGAGTGTGTGTTAGCATGCCATGACACTTGTGTGCAGGGCAGAGTCATTTCCGGCTTTTGCCTTCCACTATGTGGGCCCCAGAAATCTAATTTAGGTTCTGAGTCTCAATGGATGACACAGCTACCAGCCGAACCATCTCTCTGGCCTACATCTCTTCTAAGAAAGACCAATCAAGCAAGGGTTCACATTCCTTATTCTCCTAGTGATGGGGACTGTATTGGGCTGGGCTGTATATAGTCTGCACCCCGCTTTCACTCTTAACTGGCTCTGTGCACTTCTGGCCCTGTTTATTTGAAGGTCCAAGCCCATCCTAGAACAATTAGAAATGATTTTTTTTCTTCAAAATCCTGTGCCTGACTTTCCTTGTTTCTAGGTCTCTTACACAGAAAGGAATACTCTATAAGATTAAGCTACTGACTGCCAGCCTCATTTACATACAGTACAGCCAACAGCCAACCTCATTTGCATACAGTACAGCCATTTTAAGAATGGTCCAGGTGACAGGTGGTGGGTGGTCTAGAGACTTTCAGAGAATTTAGTTTAAGAGAATATTGGTTTAGGCATTAATCCCCTTTTTGTTCCTTATAAAATAATGAATCCTATAAGACTGGAGCATTGAGCCAGGTGGTGGTGATACAAGCCTTTAACCCTAGCCCTAGGAGACAGAGGCAGGAGGATCTCTGTGAGTTCAAGGTTAGCCTGGTCTACCCTGTCTGAAAACAAAACAAGAGTCCTGGAATGGGGAGATGGCTTAGGGGTCAGAGCCCCAGCTGCTCTTGCAGAGGAGCAGGTTTGAGTCCTAGCATCCTCATGGAGACCCACAGCCATCTGCCACCTCACTTCTAGAGGATCCAGTGGCACGAGGCGTTCATGTGGTGTAGACATCATGCAGACAAAACTCCCGTGTATATAAAATAAAACAAAATATTTTTTAAGAAAAAGAATGGCCCTCTGTGGGGGAAAAATGTCCTCTTACAAAGTTACTTCATTTTACCTAAGATTCCTTACAACAGAGTTTGAAATGTCACACGAGAATTTAAACACCCCCCCCCCCCCCCCCCATTCAAACTGCTGTTCTAGTCCTATGAGGAAAAGCCTAAGAAGGTGCCTTTGTTTTACAGAATTAGGGCACGCCTACAAATGTAAGCATATCTGGAGACTGAGATTCTCCCTACTGCTGTCCCAGTATTTTGCAAACCCCTCCCCCAGACTTAAAATTAGATTTGACAACTGGCCATCTCTGGGTAGGTCTGGACTAATTAAAGGGTTGCCCCGCAGCCTGGGCCTCTCCCCTGGACTGTGGTATGATACCGACACGCAAGACTACAGGTTCCCAAGATACCTGTCAGGCCTGAGAGAGGGGTAAGTTCTGTTACCACCAGCCCGGACTTCTCCCATCAGCCCTTAGTAGACGAGTTGACTTCATACAAATCCTTGAAAGCGCTGAGAGCCTGTCTGCAAAATCAGGGTCATTAAACCTTAGGTTCGTTATCCCTCAGATTCCAGGGCAAGTTCTTGGGACAGACAGATGACGGGCTTACTAACAGCGCCTTGAGCTCTGAGCACCCACTCAGCGTACCTCACTGTTCTTATACTAAAAAGGCTGCGATGCCGCAGGTCATCTTTTTAGAAAACTAATTTTGTTCTCGAAAGCTATATAATCAGTGCATATGTATGAGGTGCAAAATGTTTACATGTACTATACACACACATTGTGGAATGATCAAATCTGGGCAAAGGTAGGTCAGATTTAAAGTGAGACTTCCGGTTTCCGTGGGATTTTGGCCAATGAGGAAGGCTATCTTCCTGAAATCCATTAATGTTTCATTGGCAACCTGGAGCACCAGCTGTAAGGCTCACTGTGCCCAGATCGCAATGCATAATCCATGGGCTCTGTGGTAATGCCCTTCTTCCAAATGGGCATTCTAATTAAATTCCCACCAATCCAAAGGCACTTTAAAACATGTTTTAAAGTTTCTCCAGCCAATTAGAAAACTGGTTGGTCCAACCATCAAGTATAAAAAAATATGCTAATTTATGTAAGGACTACTGGGCCAGGAAAGCATTGACTGAATTCAAAGCAAATTAATTAACTACATATATATATATATATACATGAATGAAAGGCTTCTAAGGAAAAAACCCCTCAAAGATAGATACTATGTGATACTAATGTCACTGAATGTATTTTCCAGTCTATTTTGGTCTAAATACCAAGCCTACATTATGTAGAATGATGGAATGCCAATTACTGAGACATGAGGTGGTTTGCTTCCGAGAAGGAAGGTGAATGCAGCAAGATAGTATGGCAGCTCTGACAAACTGTAGTTGGATTTTATGCTCATTTAAGTAAACACCGAGCATAAAGGTCTTGTGCCCAACCCAGGACGTCACAGTCAGTAGAACAAGCTTTTGCCCTACCACTCACTGGACAGCGTCTCCACTTCTGCCCTGAAGTTTTTGTTTTGTTTCCTAGCAAAGGATATAGAAACCAAACGATAATGTAAGAATTTAAATCTGAGGATAATAAGTGACAACAGTCCTCCCTCTTGGTATATAGTTCGTGGGCGTTTGGGCATTAGGAGTTAGACTATAAGGAACTCTCATAATGAACACTTATTGGGTACTATTAGGTGGTTTAAGAAGTGCCAACAAGCCGGGCGGTGGTGGCCCACGCCTTTAATCCCAGCACTTGGGAGGCAGAGGCGAATTTCTGAGTTCAAGGCCAGCCTGGTCTACAAGAGTGAGTTTCAGGACAGCCAGGGCTACACAGAGAAACCCTGTCTCAAAAAACCAAAAAAAGAGTAAGAAAGAAGAAGTAGTAGTGTCAGCAATTTAAAATTTAAAACAGGTGGTAATTTTGGTTGGACCAAAGTGTGCTAAAAGGGTTTTTAGCTTCATTTTTTTTTTTTTAAGAATGGAAGTTATTTAATGCAAACACCACAAACATGAATATAAAAGATAGCAGTCTAAATAGAGACGGCGAAGGGAATACTTAATTCTCTGCTTACTTGCTAGGTTTCTTTTCCTTTTTAATCTTAAGGTACAAGTTTCACAGATAAGACTGCACAGCATTTCAGAGTGGAAAGGGATGTTGGAAACTTTAGGAGCACGTGAGAAACGTAAGGCTCACCCAGTTATCTGCCAGGTTAAAATCCACAGATGCTTTAGCTTTTTAAATAAATATGCAAAAAAAATTTTCTTATGAGGTTGGTTCTATCTGGAGTTTTTAAACCAATTTTTGTTTATTCCTCTCCCCCCCATCCAATTTAAGCTAAAATTGGTGTGTGTGTGTGTGTGTGTGTGTGTGTGTGTGTGTGTGTGTGTGTGCAGGGCCCCTGAGGAGAATCAGCTCACATCTTGTAGATGGGGGAGGCGGGTGGATACACAAACAAACCTGTTTCTTGAATCGACCCCAATACATTTCAAAGTGTCACCCCCCATTTTGTTCTTAAACAGAAATCAACAGGCTACGAGCTTGGGTTTCTTTTGAAAAATAAAATTTTTTTTTAATTTTTAATTAAAGAAATTCTAATCTTTCTGCTGTTTTTTTTTTTTTTTTTTTTAAACTAGGCAAGACCGAAGTTTGAGGTAGACGAGCAGGCGAGCCGTTTGCCCGGGCGCAGAGCATGAAGGCCGGGCGGGCGCGGGGAGCGGGCGCCCGCCGCCCGGCGCGGGGGTGAGCGAGAGAGAGAGCGGAGCGCGTGTGGCCGGCGCCGCTCGGCCTGGAGCTCCCGCGCCCGCGCCCCGCGCCCCGCGCCCGCCGCCGCCGCCGCCGCCGCCGCCGCCGCCCCTGGTGCGATGGCGCAGAAACCCCGTTGACAAGGCACTGCTTTTTCATGACGGTGAGTTTCCCTTTGAGTGTATTATAATTTTGTGATAAAAATTTCAAGGAGAAAAAAAAAAACACAACCTCCTTCCTCTGCCTCTTTTTTCCTTCGGGGAGGGGAGAAGCGAGGGAAGGAGAAGAGGGGGGGAGGAGAGGAGGAGAGCTGGAGATAGATCTCCAGCCAGACAGAAAAGAAAGAGGAGCAAATTAAACACCGAGTTGCCAAAACCAGGATATTAGGTTTCAGCCCAGAGAGCTATTGGCTAAGGCTGTTTTTTTTTTTTTTTGGGGGGGGGGGGGTTTGGGGGGGGGTGATGGTGGTGGTGGGTGGATGTTTAATGGACACGGAGAAAAGGGGAATCTAGTGTGGATGCCTCTCCTGGCGCCGCCGGGGCCCTGGGAAGACCAAGTTCAGTGTCTCGGGCGGGGGCGCGGGCGGGCCGGGGGCGGCGGCGCCGGGCCGGGGGGCGCCGCGGCCGCGTGGGGGGCCTGGCGCCTGCCTTTTTTTTTTCCCCTTCCTTTTTCTTCCTTCTCACCCCCCCTCATCCGCGGATGCAAATTTCTGGAGCGGGGAGTGGGAGAGCCCGGGAAAGGGGGGGGTTGTGGGATAAAAAAGGAGGGGAGGTGGCGGCGTGGCGGTTGGCGCTGGGGAGGGGAGGAGGGGAGGGAAGCCTTTTAATGACTCATTGATTGAGCCGCTTTCAAATTAGTTGTGTGCGCCGAGTGTGTGTGCGCGCGAGTGTGTGTATTCCGCCCCCCGGAGCCGCCCGGGGAGCCGCGGAGGAGGGAGCGGGGCTCGGCGAGGGGAGGACGGCGGCGCGGCGGGGCGGCGAGCAGGGGGCGAGGGAGGGCCTGCGGTGACGGCGGCCGAGCGAGAAAAATCAGCTTCTCCCAATCTCCTCCCCTCGCTGCTCCGCACCGCACACCCCCTCGGTCCCGTCTCTCCCGCTCGCCTCCTCCGAGGCTCTTGGGTGGGGAGTCGCGTTTTCTGGCTTCTGGGCAAAAAAAAAAAAAAAAAAAAATGGAGCCCGCGTCGGCGGAGGAGAAGGGAGGGCGGCGGCGGGGACGGCCCGCGAGCCTGCTGACATGTGCAACCCGACGGTTCCTTCCTTTCCGCCGCACCGGGGAGCGGGGAGAGGCCGCGGCGCAAGCCCGGCCAGCCGGCCGCGAGGCCCTGCGGAGGATGCGGCCTAGGCCGGGACGAGCTCGCTGCTCGCTCGGCTGGGCGGTGCGGACGCCGCCCGCGAGGCCCGTGCCAGCCGGCGGCCCGGGAGATGGAGCTCGGTGACGGGGAGTGCTTTTTGTGTTTTGGTGATTTTTTTTTCTTGGTCTTGATTTGATTTTTTTTTTTTTTTTGTGGCCTAGAGGGCTTCGCGGGGCCCTCCTTCCCGAGTCGCCCCGAAAGCGGCTTCTCGGGGTGGGGGCGGCGGGCTGGAGGGCGCTAAGATGGCGCTGGGCCTGGCCTGTAGCCAGGGCTGGTGGCGCAGTTGCTCGGCGGCCGCCATCTTCCCTCGCGGCGGGGCGGCGCCCGGTGTCTCGGAAAGCCGGGGAAGTCTCGGAGCCAGGAGCCGGCCGCCGGGTCCTGAGGATGGAGCCGAGGCGGCGAAGACCCGTGCGACGGCCACGACCCCAGACCCAAAAGGCTGGCTCGCCGGGTTGGGGCTTGAAGGGGCTGAGGTGGCTGCGATTTGCTTTCCGTCACTTGTCTCAGACCGAAAATAGTGGGATATGGTCGGGTTCCTTGGTTGATGGCTTCCCTCCCTGTCTTCCCTCATCCCACTGTGTTTTCTTCTTTGATCTCGGGCTGGTCGGCTTGGTCCTCCAGGCCCGGCCGAGGGCAGGACTTTGGCCTCCTTCACTTCGTTTTCTTGGTTATTGGGGGTTGGAGTCCCGGCTAACAAAGCCAGGGACAGGGGTCGGTCTGCCTTCCAGGAACGTGGCCCAGCTATTCATTTCGTCCGGTTGTATTTAGTTGGTTGTATTGTAAAACAGACCTGAATCTGGACCTCAGAATGCGGGGACTACACGGTTACAAGTGACTTCTGGTTTAAGCCTTCAACGGACTTCAAAAATAAGACTTTCTTAAATCTCTGATGTGAAGAAATTAAGATAAGCTTCAAAATGCACTTTTTCATTTTGTAAAAAAACAAGTTTCCTTATATACATAAATACCAGCCATGTGTAGAGGTCTTAAAATGTAACGGGAGAGGAGAAACGTCTGGATAGCTCAGGAGGCACCCAGAGATGGAAATAGTTAATTTTCTAGTGGATGAAAGGAACATAGTGGCTTTGGTGTTCTTTGTGTGTCTGGATACAGGAGGTAGCAGTGGGTGATAGGGCCTCGGCCATGAATCCTGCCACATGTAACCCTTCTGGAAAGTGTTTAGTGCTTTAAATGCTTGGGGCTTATTCTTGATAGTTTTTAGTAATCTAGTTCAGGATAGTTCCATTTTAAGCAGCAAAATTTGCATTCCCCCAAAAGCTCCACACTTAACGTTTTTTGAGCCTGACAATCTTAGCTGTGAGATGTTTTAAAGTACAGCTTTTGTCATCTCCATTATTTACCAAGGTGAGCTGTGCTCAGTTTTAGCAGGGCACTCCATCCACCTCCAGGACTGAAACTCTGGCCCCATTCGGGAGAAGTCTGAATGAGAGGCCTTGTTTGAGAGCCCCCAGGGAGAGCTAGTCCAAGTGTCGATTTAGAACTGAACACTTGCTGGGCGTTATGGGTGAGGGTTGCAGCATCAGAATGGAGGTCCATATTATTTGGATTTGAGTGACTGACTGCTCATTATTTTTTCCCTTTCTTCCTGCCATGTATTAAAGCCATTTAAAACATTTTCTTGTAGAAAATTTAGATATCCTGAGACTTTAAAATCTTAGTACTGCCAGGTGGTGGTGGCGGCACACGCCTTTAGTCCCAGCTCTTGGGAGGCAGAGGCAGGCGGATTTCTGAGTTCAAGGTCAGCCTGGTCTACAGAGTGAGTGCCAGGACAGCCAGGGCTACACAGAGAAACCCTGTCTGGAAAAACCAAAAAAAAAAAAAAAAAAAAAAATCTTAGTACTGAGTTTGCCACTTTAAAATCTTAGTACTGAGTTTGCTACTTTAAAGTCTTAGTACTGAGTTTGCCTCTGATTGTTAGTGGAGGTTTTTTTTTTTTTTTTTTTTTTGATTGTATTTTCTTTCCACCACATGGGTCTTGAGGATTAAACTCCGGTCATTAGACTTGCTGCAGATCACTTTTTTCCCTGGGCCATCTCTGTGGCCCTATCGATGGAATACTTAGGGCAAAAAGCCCTACCAACAGGCTAGACTCCTCCACGCAGGGCCTACCATATCAGTAAAAAGGCAAGTAGTGGTGAAAAGCTTATTCATTGTGATCTCCTTGAGAATAGGGACAGGTCAAGGGACTCATGACATTACCCAGAGTTCCATCCCCAGCTGGTTTACATGTTACACAGGAAAAACTGGACCAGGAAAGCAAGAGGCAGGGTGGGATGAAGGCCATCCCGTTCAGGTGTAGTCTGGTTCTGAAGAGACAAGTTGCTTCTGCTCCAAGCAGCCACTGGGTTTGGGCAGTCCTGCAGGCGCATTGTCCCTGGAGGCCCGTGCCACAGGGATGTTTATCAGACTCAAGAGGAAAGATGAAGTAAACAGAGCTAGAGAGAAACCAGAGTTAGGCCAGTAACCGCCCACTTTCAAGTCCCTCCAGGCCGAGTAGGCAAGACAGCTATGCAACTTAAAAAATAGGTTTACACATACATGTAAACAAAAAGGCCAAAAGCCTTTAAAACAATGGTTTCTCTAAAATAATCTAGCTTATAAAGAAAAATTAAAAGTAGTGCTTAGTGGAATTTAAAACAAGATGTCTGAACTCATGGGATTACAGCCAGTGGGAGAAAACATGCAAGCAAGAAGTTACAGATGAATAGAGAATAACCCTTTATGGCTAGCAAGTTTCCTTGAAGAGATGAACTGAGACTTGTGTTAGCCATCTTGAGCAGGGTTGGAGCAGGTCTGAGGGAGTGGGGAGGAGTTTGAAATCAGACTGCTTGTTCTACGGAGCAGTCCACTACTGAGGGTTTCGTTTGTTTGCAAACTTGATTCTCCTGGTACTGCTTAACTACTTGGTCTCAAGGCTTGTGTTCATGTGATCCTCCTGCCTCAGCTTCCTGAGTCCTAGGACTACCCTGGTGCAAAGGTGCTCATGTTTTTTATAGATAGTATGGCCGCTGTGTACAAGGCAGGGATCACAAAGGTTTGCACGGTAGGCTGGCTCTGTAAGATCGGAAGGAATCTTAAGAATGCCTTCTCATTTATGGGCCAGTCCTTGACTGGCTGTTTGGAGAAAACTAGGAGAGGCCTCTAGCTGGTGAGGGATGGTAACAGGAATTCATAGGGTACCTGTTGGGTACTGAAGCTGGGCTGTTAGAAGTCACTGACTAGTGTACAGATGGGAGGGATGTCCCTGCAGCAGCCCGGGCCATGTGTGGTCACAGAAGTGTCTTAAGACCAACCTGTGAAAGGACAGTAGTGTGCCCGGTGAGATGCTGAGAAGTCAGGGGCAGCATGGCTGATCACCCTGACAAGCTTCTCCAGTGTGTGGGTAGAAGGGCTGGCGGCAGTGAGTTAGTGTAAGTCCAGCAGTGCTGGGCAAGTGGCCTCAGAGAGTGTTTGGGGTAATGATGGCGGTAGGACTGCATCTTGTTTGTGTGCCTGGTGAGGAGAGTTTGTGTGTGTGGAGGTCTGTCAAGTCTTCTATCTTTAACATGGTTCTGGGGATCCAACCCAAGGCTTGGGCAGCAAGCGCTACCTCCTGAGCCGTTTTACTAACCCAGAAATCCATTTTCATGTGAGTTTTGAGTATTTACCAAAGAGGGGGGATTAATAAAACAGCAAGTCTGATAAAGGGGCAGGATTCTTGAGAAAGTGACAAAGAATTTCAGATCTACGAACAAGGTTTGTCAGGTGGAAGCAGAGAAGGTGAGCCCAAATTAAAGGGAGTATACACATGGGGTGGGGGGAGGGCTTCGGAGTTCTCACGGATTCCTGTGTGTAAACCCAAGCACAGCCAGCAACTTAGAGGAAGAATAGGTAGTGACAGGTTTCAGAAGGAAATTGTTGGGCCGCAGGGCAAGTGGGACCTAAGATGCCTGCTGCCTGGAGTCCTGAGTCTGAGCCCCAAGTGCTCCGAGCTGCTGTGCTGTTTCCCCTGCCCCAGTCTGACTTTTTGATCTTTGCGCAGTTGCATTGAGGAGAGAGGGGAGGGGTGTTGAGGGAAGAAAGTATCCAGAGGGTGGCAGTGGAAACTGTAAAACCTTTAACTGCTTCCTCTGAGACAGCTGGTGGTACTTTTTCTTAGGTTCCTGTCCCCTGAACTGGCTACAGAATAACAGTAGAGGGAAATTAGGGGGGAAAAGAGGAAGGGAGTCAAAGTAGATTCCTGCAGCACTGACTTAGAAGATCCAGGGCCATTTGTTAGGGGTGGAGGTTGAAAAGGCCTGAACATAAGGAGAGAGGACACATCTGTGGGAAGTGCCCTGGTTGGGTGGAAATAATGGGTAAGAGAAATAGCCGCCAAGCAGCAGCACCTCTGTGTTGATAAAGATGTGGGTGGTGTCCAGCAGGGGGCAGAAGAGAGACTTACAGGAAAGCCTGAGGGCGGGTCCTGCATGGCTGCTTGGAGTCGAGCACAGGATGAGGCTATGCTGTCCAGGCTGAGCATGTGTAGCCCCCACCCGGGTTCTTAGGGAAGGCAACGTGGGCCTCAGGGCTGGAAGGGGCCGCTGGGTCTTAACTGTTCTCTCCTTCCCATGAATGCTTCCATTCAGGGAAAGTCCTGAGAGCTCCTTTAGTCCTAAACAATCTTAAAAGGCCATGACTTGTTTAATTATCAATCTCTTAATAAAGTTGTAAATTGAACACTTCCTGTTCTTGTGGCTTCTTTGGCTCACTGGCTACAAACACATTAAACACTGCATTAGCAGAATTGAAGCTCTTAAGTCCGGATAGGTGTTGCATCTCCAAGTGGCTTCTTTCCGTTTTTTTCTTTTTAAAGGTTTATTTTATGTGTATGAGTACATTATTTTGTGTACATGAGTACTGTCTTCAGACACACCTGAAGAAGGCATCAGATCTCATTAGAAATGGCTGTAAGCCACCATGTGCTTGCTGGGAATTGAACTCAGGACCTTTGGAAGAGCAGTCAGTGCTCTTAACCACTGAGCCATCTCCAGCCCAAAGTGGCTTATTTCAGGTCCACCAAATCCAACTTCCTTGAATCATCAGGAGTTTGATTTTGTTCCCAGGTAGAGCGTAAGCATTTCACAAATATTTGTCAGACTTTTACCCTGCCTCATACCCTGATGGCTATTTAATACAAGTTAAAGTTGGTAGGCGTGGCAGCACATGCCTTTGATCCCAACTCTCTGGGAGGTAGAAACAGGAGGATCTCTATTTGAGGCCAGTGTGGTCTACACTGGGTTCTATGCCAGACAAGGTTATACAGTGAGAATCTTTCTCAACATATTGCTGAAGTCTCTAAAGAACTTGGGTTCCATCCTCAATTTCTGATTTATGAAAAAAGCAACTGACTGGACCTGCCTAAGGTCCATCACAAAGAGTCCCTGAATTATTACATTTTGCTATTCATATCAAACTGTTTAATCTACAACTAGTAAAACTGTATACAGCTGAGAATTGTGAGGTCTAACAAGTTAAAATTGACCCTAGCCAGGCACGATGGCACTTTTCCTGTGGTGCTGGCCTAGAGCTCATTTCATACAAGAGACCAGGCTCAAAAAAGTCTTGCCTCAGCATCCTGAATGCTGAGATTGCATTTGTGCCTGATCAAAAGTATATTTTGTTTTTGTGGTTTTGCACTGTTTTTTGAGATCTTTTATTTTACATGTGTAGATGTTTTGCCTGCATTTGTGATGTATATGCCCCACATGCATTCAGTGCCCCTGGAGGCCAGAAGAGGGCATCAGAGACCCTTTGCAACTGTAGTTACAGGCCTTTGGTTGCTGCCAGGGTTTTGTGGTTTTGATTTGAAGTTTATTTTAGCTTGTTTTAGTTTTGTTTTTGGGACAGAGCTTCTCTGTGTAGCCCTGACTGTCCTGGAACTCTCTCTATAGACTAGACTGGCCTCAGACCCAGAAATCTGCCTGCCTCTGCCTGTGCTGGGATTAAAGGCATGAACCACCCACCACCACCCAGCCTTACTTTTAGCTTTTAATATAAAGGAAGCAAACGATATATTTTTTTTCTTTACAAACTCTGTGATTTCCTAGAAGTGCAAATAAGTATACCTAGAAGTAGGCTAATCCTTTCTGGCCTTACTAGTGTCTGTATTCCGATTCCCCAGATCTGTGAACATTTGCCTGCGGAAGTCTGCCCTGGACTCCTCTAGGTGAGACACGGAAAGAAAAAAAAAGCCTTGCCACTGGAATGTGCTTAGAGCCACGTCTGCTCTTTAGGTCCCTTTTCCCCTTTTCTTTTTTTCTTTTTCTTTCTTTCACAATCTATCCAGGCTAGGCTGGCCTTGAACTGGCCTGCCATGTCCTTGAATTACAATAGAAACCACAGTACCTGGCTTTCCAGATAGGTTTTTTTTGGGGGGGG
>JANHMN010000017.1:57207060-57225949 GCA_030674055.1 Rhabdomys pumilio
GGGGGTTGCTTTGTTTTTGTTTGTTTTTGTTTGTTTGTTTTTAATAGTTATTTTACTTCAGAGGTCCAAGTAGGACCTTTGGCCAAGTGTCACTCCTGTAATCACTCCAGAGGCAGAGGTAGGCAGAACTCTGAGTTTGAGGCCTGCCCGGTCTACATGACAAGCTTCAAAACAACCATACCACATAGACCCTCATCTACAACAACAACAAACAGTGAAGACATCTGTGCCACAATGTGCCCACAGGCCTCCTTCATCCTGTTAGAGCATCTGTGGTGTACATGGTGGACTTGACAGTGTATCAGGCAGTGAGGCTAGAATAATACCAAGAAAAGTGAGGGCATCCTGCTCTTCGAAACAGAGCCTAGAGAAGCCTAGCTGGATGTCGAATTGTAAAATAGGGTCACATACCTTAGTGTATTATTTAATGCACTTAAAATATACCTATCTCAAGCTGTAGAGATGGTTCCTTCTGTGGATCGGCTGCTTGCTGCACAATTGGGTCAGCCAGAGTTCAGATCCCCAGAACCCAGCCAAATGCTGGGCGGGCGCAGTGTCCCACCTGTAATTCTAGTTGTTGGAAGGTGGAGATGTCAAAGCAGGCTGGCTAGCCAGACCTGCACACCAGTGAGCTCAGCTGAGACCCTGCCCCAAAGAATAAAGTGGAGAGCAGTTAAGACTGCAGTGTCAGACTTCTACACATATAACATGCGGGCACACGTGCACACTACACATATAACATGCAAAAATGCATGTCCATATCTACCCCTATAGATTCAACTAACCACTACGGGGAAATATTCAGAAACACTCTCTAGACCCATCATCTCTTAACAATACTGCACAACTGCTGCTGACATAACTACACAGTGTGTGGGGTCGTACATTGTCTAGAGATGATCAAAGGTGTGCACAGGAAGGGACTGAAGCTGTAGTCGAGTGGTTAGAGCTTCCGTAGTGTGCACAGCAGTCTGGTTCAGTCTCCAGCGCGGCAGAAGCCACGTGTGGGGGTACACACCCGAAATATTAGCACTGGGGAAGCATGGCCAGAGGCTCTAGGTCATCCTGACCACGACAGTGACTTTGCTATTATATAGACCCATCTTCAAAGCATTCTCCATTTTCCGTTCTTGTCAGGCATAGTAGCTCCTGGCTTTAACCCCAGCACCTAGAGGCAGACACAGCAGGATGTGAACTCAGGGCCAGCCTGTGCTACGTGAGACACTGCCTGAAACAAAAATACTTTCCATCCTTAAGTTCAGTTTTTATTTATTTATTTATTTATTTATTTATTTATTGGTTTTTCGAGACAGGGTTTCTCTGTATAGCCTTGGCTGTCTTGGAACTCACTCTGTAGACCAGGCTAGCCTTGAACTCAGAAATCCGCCTGCCTCTGCCTCCCAAGTGCTGGGATTAAAGGCGTGCACCACCACCACCCGGCTTAAGTTCAGTTTTAAATCACCTTTTCTTCCGTTATCCGGTGGGGTTTGCTCTCTTTGTTGGTTGGTAAGTTGGTTGATTGGTTGGTTTGGTACTGGGGATGAAGCCATGCCAGGAAAATATGTTACCAGCTATAAAGCCAGATGTTGATTTGCAGTTTTTAAATTACATTGATTGATTGATTGATTGATTGATTGATTGATTGATTGGAGGTACAATTCCAGAATGGAGGTCAGAGGGCAGCTTGTGAGAGTTGGCTCTCCTACCATTTGAATCCTAGGGATTGAATTCAAGTTATCAGGCTTGGAGACAGATGCCTTTACCCCTGATCCATCTTATTATTTCCACCACCCCCCCCCATCAAATATTAAGTACTAATTATGTGCACAACACTTGAGAGACCATTTGGGGGTACATGTAGCTTGGAGGATTACTCAGTGATCTGTGACTAAGTGGAGGTACAGTCAGGACAGAGAAAGCCTTCATTAGAGTGGCATGGGAGCACCCAATCATTCATTCATTCATTCATTCAGCAAACATTAAAGCAGTTTATCAGGCACTCTTGGGAGCTTTTCAGGGTGTTTCCATGAATCGCTAACCTACATCTTCCTCTCATGGGACAAGCAGAGGAAGCTGAGTAAACTTCGTAGCATGCTGTGGGATGCTGGAGGGAGAAGGTGGCTGGGAGAGGTTGGAGGAGACTTGGACTAGGTAGCAGGCTCCCCGCGGCTCTGAGTACAGAGCATGCGTGGTGAGTCCTGGGCTTGGTGGCTCCACAGGGCTGAGAACCAGGGCACAGAGAACCTGTGTGAGCCATTACAGATGTGTAAGTGGGGAAGAGAGGAATGGGAATGGGGTCTCTTTGGGAGGAGCTTGTTTTAGAAGAGTACTCTCTGGGGACAGGGGACAGATTTTAAGAGAAAGGACAAAGGCAAAGGAACCTTTGTTCTCGCCAGAGAGATGAAGTTGCCTTTCCCAATCCTGTCAGTGTGGTCGCTCCTTAGTACATGCTGGCTCTCTCTTCAAGCACTACAGGGACATTTTCAGTGGGCAGCGCATGTAATGGCGCACAAAGAGGGGTTTAGATGGGAAAAACCAAAATCTGGTGGGGATCGCCTGAAAGAGGCAGCTGTGAGGGGACGTCTTTGGGTGAACGGAGAGGCATGTAGGAGAGAAGGCTGGGATGCGCACTAAACAGAAGGCCGACCAGTACAAGCTTATACTTGCACATCACAACATCTGTTTCCAAGAGAGCCAGTCACTCGGGGGAAGCATAAACAGAATTCACCGTAGCTGACAGCACTGGGGCCACACAGACACGTTTTCCCTACTGTGTTACCTCCCTGAAGGAATGCACTTCAAGTTTCCCCTCTTGTTATACTTTCTGAGCTTCCTGCAGAGTGAATGGCCTGTGAGGTGGGAAACCCTGTAGGCTTCATCCACTTCACTCACCAAAAAACCCAATTCCCAGCTGACGGGATGACTCCATGCATACAACATTTGCGTGCAAGCATGAGACCTGGACTCTGGATTGCTAGCCTCCAAAATAAAAGCCAGGTGGGCTGTCAGTGACCTGTAATCCCAGAACCCAGGAGGCAGAGATGCACACACAGGGCAAGCTGGCTAGCTACTCTGACTGACGGTCAAACTCTAGGTTCAGTTATTGCCTCAATGAATCAAAGTGGAAATCGATCTTGGAAGAGGTCTGGTGATAACCTCAGACCTCCACACATGCATGCCTACATGTGCACAAGCTTCCACACATATGTGCTCACACTTGTGGCCATGCAGAAGCACCATACACAAATAGCAGACACACAGGCCTTTCCTAGTAATGCTCGTCCCAGCGTGGCATAACTTGGGTGTGGTGGTACATGCCTGTAATTCCAGTGCTCAGGAAGTGGAGGTAGCAGGACTCTAAACCTAAGGTCATCCTTGGTTACTTAGCAAGTTAAAGCCAGTCTATTGGGAGCACTCAAGTGGTACAGCTTAGACAAGACAGAACTGCTTTTGGAGTTGGGCAAACTGTGCAAATGTTACTTCTGGAGGACTGAATGGCTCTCACAACTGGCCATGCTCTAGATCCTCTAGAGAAGGTATAGAGAAGCGTTTCAGCGGCAGAGCATGTGCTAGCATGTGTTAGCATGTGCTAGCATGCGTGAGGCTTGGGTCAATCTGCAGAAGGAAATAGAAACACTTTGGGTAACTATTATTCTTTGGGTAACTTTACCTTCTTTGCAATTGAAAGGATGGAACCCAGGGTCTTGTGCCCAGCAGACAGTGCTCTGCTCTCCGGGTCCACCAGCCTTACTCATACCCTTCTAACAAGTTCCCTCCTCCCTGCCTCTGCCCCGTTTGATTTGTTTTATGTGTATGGAGTGTTTTGGGCATGTGTGTGCTTCACTTTCATGCCTGGTGACCATGGAGGCCAGTGCAGGGTGTCAGATCCCTTGGAACTAGAGTTCCAGAAAGTTGTGAGCTGTGGCTGGCTGGGAACCAAACCTCTGCAAGAGCAACCAGTTAACCATCTCTTAACCATCTCTCCAGGCCCTCCTCCCCTCTTCCCCTCCTCTTGTTGAGGCAGCAGGCTCACTATGTAGCTCAGGCTAGCCTTGAGCCTCACTCTCCATTGTGAGCGTCCCATATTGCAGGCCTGTGTCACTGTTCAGCTCAGTTCTCCCCCCAAAAAAATTGTTATGGGTTTTTTGTTTGTTTGTTTGCTTGCTTGCTTGTTTTTGTTTTTTTGTTTTTTCGAGACAGGGTTTCTCTGTGTAGCCCTGGCTGTCCTGGAACTCATTCTGTAGACCAGGCTGGCCTGGAACTCAGAGATCCGCATGCCTGTCTTGAAAAAAAAAAAACAAAAACAAAAAGCAAGAATGTAAAGCATCTTGTAAGTATATTAATTACATGTTCTAATTAATATCTTAGATATGCTAGGCTACTTATAATAAAGTTAATTATACTTTTAAAAATTTGGGGCACTGAGTCAGGGAGGTGGCTCAGCATGTAAAAGCACTTGCCCTGAGAGCCTGAAGTGCTGAGCTTGCTACCTGGACCCCAGGGAAAGGCAGATGTGGGGAGTGTGCATGTAATTCTAACATTCCCGAGGCAGGCGAGGGGGAAGTGGAGACACGAGAGCTTCACCTCCAGCTGGCCTGGGGCCTGCAGCGCAGCCACAAGCCGGAGAGCCTGCCTCGTAGGGTACAAGGAAATAGCGGACTCCAAAAAGTTGTCTTCCGACTTCACA
The DNA here is from genome assembly GCA_030674055.1 of Rhabdomys pumilio. NCBI lineage: Eukaryota > Metazoa > Chordata > Mammalia > Rodentia > Muridae > Rhabdomys > Rhabdomys pumilio. Next base: position 57,211,748 of record JANHMN010000017.1, read on the forward strand.
CTTTACACAAGCATGATGTCTGTACACGTGCACTTGGTGAGCACGCACACTCACTCACCTCCCCTTTCCTCCCTCCATAGATTTAACACTGGGGGCACTCGGAGGTAGCCCAGAGCAGGCTGTGTACCTAGGCATGTGCCACGTCCTGGCTTTGACCCCCAAACCCACACAAAATGGCTACTAGAAAATTCAAACTTACACACGCAGCCCTCATGTGTAACCTTTCTGTTGGAAAGGAGGGCTACCGAACCTTCTGGGAGTTGGTAAGTCAGGAAATGGAGCTGGGAAAAGAAGGCTGGCTCTGTGGGGAACTGACTTTCATCCAACAGATGGGTGATTTATCTTGTAAACTGCCATGGAGAGCCGCCTGTGGGGCGCAGCGGTTCTCCAGTGGCCCGCTGCCATCTGTTCCTGGTGTGCTGGATGTGTGTCCTGTAGTCCAGCTACTGAGGAGGCTGCCAGGGAGATTACCTGAGCAAAAACCCTGTCTCAACAAAGATGTCGTTCCCCACGGCTTCCTCAGATCAGTGTCTTCTACAAGCACATGCTCGGAGCTCTCCTAATTGATAACTCTCCTTTTCCTCGTAGACTTGAAATGCTAACTTTATGATCTTCCTTATATTTAGAAATTTTTTAATTATATTTTTACTTTCAAATGTTTTAATCTACTTGTTTATTTGCTGCACATACTGGGGAAGTCACGATATCAAGCAGGAGTTCTCGATCTACCGTGTAGGTCTTGGGGATTGAACTCACATCGGCAAGTTTGTCTGCACCACTGTCTACTGAGCCGTCTCACTGTCCTGTGGCTTTTAGATTCCTTTGCTTAATTTGAGGTAGGGTCTCGTGTGTGTGTGTGTGTGTGTGTGTGTGTGTGTGTGTGTGTGTGTGTGTGCGTGTGCGCGTGCGCGCACAAGAAGGCGGTTGGATTCAACTCTGAGTCAGTGTAGGTTGCAGGTGTGGGGCCTGACTGAGCAGCTCATTTTAGGCATATTGAAAAATGGAACTTTTCGTGGTGAGAGTGAACTTAGCCCTGTGTGTGACTTGAGATGTGGGCACCTCAGTCAGAAGTGTCTGTAAAGGCGCATGTGACATCTTCCATAAAGATGGGCTCTATAGATTGACAGGCTCATGACAAGGGTCCGCTCCCAGCCTTCTCCATGGGAAACTGGTTTTACATCCTTTCCTTTAATGGAGCAAGCCTGTGTAGTTAACATTCCCAGCTCTCCAGGTGCTTCTGTGTGAGCACAAGGTCTATACCTCCCACAGCCTGGGTGGGCTGCCACTCCCTATGTGGTCCAGGCTAGTCTTCAGCTCTCAATGGCACCTCAGCCTCTGGAGTGCTAGGATTGACGGTATAGCCAGCGATATGTTTAGAGCAGTTGATTACTTCATAACACAGGCCTGCCTTGAACTCAGAACCCTTCCTTGGCCTGGCCTGCTATAATACAAGCATGCTAAATTATTTTAAACTTTTTTAAAGTCCTCATGTTTCTTCTGTAAAAACTGATTTTGCCACACATTGTCCTTGGGTCTGCCCCTAGGAAGGAAAATCCTCTTGTCTGATAACATTGTTGCTTGTTTTCATGGGGCTGTTCTCCTTGGAACACACCACAAAACCAAAATATTTACATGGTACTCATTGACAGAGAGCAGTGGGATTGAGAGCCTGCATAAGCAGCCAGCTCCCTAAGCCAGGGCTCCGGCAGAGAGAGCTCTGTTGTTTATACTGCTCCATCTCCGGCCTGCTCCGCTTGAGGCTGGGTGTCCACACTGGGTGTCCACACAACTCCTCATCTCCCTGCCTCTACCTCCCAGTGTTAGAATTACATTTTAAAATTAATTTTTAATCTTTCCCATTTATTTTATGTATATGGATGTTTTGCTTGCATATATTTCTGTGTACTATGTACATACAGTTCCCACAGAGTCAGAAGAAAGCTTCAGATCCCTGGAACTGGAGCTGCAGACCGTCGTGAGCTGCCATGTGGGTGCTGCAGATTGAATCGGGCTCCTCTACAGGAGCGGCTGGTGCTCTTTGCTCTCTGGCCCCTAATTAATTTTGTGTGTATGTGTGTAGTGTACGCCCATGCGTGGGGGGGGGCGTGTGCAGAGGTCAGAGGATGCTGGCACCCGTGTTTCTCTTACACTTACACTGAGGCAGGCTCTCAGTGAAACCTGAAGTTCACCATTTTGGCTAGGCTGGCTGGCCAGCAAACTCCCGGCGTCTGTCTGTGTCTGGCTTTGTTTTTGTTTTACATAAATCCAGAGAGTTGAACTCAAATACTATTTATTGCTTTTATAGCACGTCCTCTTGCACACTGAGCTGCCTCCCCAGCCCTGGCGCTGGCTCAGTAACCTAAGTTTTGACAATGTTTCGGTGACCTTCAGGCTTGGGTGGGGCTGCTGGTAGAAATTCACCTCCCTTTTTTCTGCTTAAGATGACAGCATGTACAAGTTTTCTTTTTCTTTTTTTTTTTTTTTTGCACAAAAACTGGACTAATATGATAACTCAACTTAGGAAAGGTATCTGGGTGTATATGTGTATGGGCACGTGCGCGTATACACACACTATAAGAAAATATAATAGAAAAAGATATGGTAACCTCTAGGATTTGTTGCTTTTGTTATATTTAAAGCATTTTCCAAAAGAAATGAGCTGTGTCTCCTCTAGGTCCCCAGCCTCTGCATGGCCTTCCCAGACACTGTGCCTGCCCTCTTGGCCACGCTGCTGCCCACATGTGGTGCATTCTACGCAGACATGCTTAATGTATTAGCCTTATTACTGTCCCTTCTCACTTCAAACAGGATTTACTTTTTGCTTTTTAAAATTGTTTTTGTTGTTATTTGCTTTTGAGACAGGATTCTCTGTGTAGCCCTGGCTACCCTGGAACTCTGTGTAAACCAAATTGGCCATGAACTCACTGAGAGCTACCTGCTTCTGCCTCCTAAGAGCCGGGATTGAAGGCATGTGTCACCACGCACGGCCTAAATTGTTTTTGAAGCAAGGTTTCACTATATATCCCTGTTTAGCCGGGAACTCATTGTGTAGACCAGGCTGGCCTGAAACTTACTGTGACCCTCCTGCCTCTGCCTCTCAGGTATTGGGATTACAGTGTATGCCACCATGCCTGGTCAGGACTTAATCTTAAAGACCTGCAAACTGCATTTCACTAGATGGCCCAGGGCTTCAGCCTGACCACATTTAAAATCACCTTTTGAAGTTTTGAGGGATTTTACAATTCCTACGTTTTTCTGCTAATAATTTTTCTTAGCCTTTTCTGCATTTTCCATCTGCTAAAGGCCTTTAGCTGGGCGACACGGTGAGCATGTAGGCTTTAACTGAACAGTAGCTGCAAAAACAGAGTCAAGCATATTGAGTCTGACTGAACTTATAGCCATTCTCCTGCCTCTGCCTCTCATGTCCCCAGGGAGACAGTGGGTGTCCAGATGTGTACAGCTCTGTCTAGTTTTCATGAGAGAGCTGGGGTTTCAAACTCAGGATATTAGTCTTGTAGGTAAGCATTTTACCTACTGTCTTACTGCTGTTCTGTTACAGAAAAGAGACTCTCTGACCAAGGCAACCCTCTACCCCCACCCAGGCAGGGTTTCTTTGTGTAGCCCTGGCTGTCCTGGAACTCTCTGTGTACCAGGTTAGCCTCGAACTCGGCGATCTGCTTGCCACTGCCTCCCAAGTGCTGTATGGTTATTAAAGAAAACTTTTAATTTCTTGCTCACAATTTCAGAGGCTTGGTCCGTTATCATCTTGGCAAGGAGCACTGCAACGCTCCCACGGTGCTGGAGCAGCAGCCGAGAGCTGCATCCTGGTCCACAGGCCGAGAGACTGAGCTTGGCGTGAAACCTCAAAGCCCACCCCCCTGCAACACACTTCCTCCAGCAAGGCCACACCTCCTAATCTTTATGGATTTTTCAAATAGTGCCACTCCCTGGTGACTAAACATTCGCATCCGTGAGCCTGTGGGGGCCATTCTTCTTCAAACTGTCACACCTGCTGACGCTCGCTCCTGCTCGGTCACCTTCAGTTTAGTGTCCTTTCTCCTGCAGACTGGAGCTGAAAACATAGTCATGTTCTTTCTAACTCACAGCATCATTAGTTCACAAGAAATCCAGTGAGTTTGAGGTAGACTACGGTGAGAAAGACTAGTTACTAGATACTGGTTATTGACATCCTTAGTGGTTTATGTAAAGCACTGCTCAGACTGCCTGTTTGCTAAGCATGATGTCACTCGCTCCCTGTCATTCACTCCCTGGAACAGAGTAACGTGGAGGAGCAGCTGAGACAGTGAGCAGTCGCCCTTACCAACGCGCTGCCTGCCACATAGGCTTCTTACAGTCTTGCTTGCTTCATCCCTTAAGGAGCTGTCCTGGCTTTTATCCACTAGAGACAGCTCTGTTCTTCCACCCCTGCTGCTGTCAGAGTGCATATTCCAGAAAGATTCTCGCAACAAGTTCACCAGGAAAAGTCAGGGAAACCAGGCCAAGAAGTATACCCGTTTTCCTGCTGCAGGTGTATTATTAGTAGTGTTTGTGTGAGTGCCTGACGGAGCGGGGCCAGGGGTTGTGGGGCATGCCTGCTATAGTGTGTCTCCTGGAGCCAGAGGACACCTATGTGGAGTTGGCTCTGGTGATTGAATTCAGGTTGCCAGGCTCATGTGGCAAGCCCTTTACCCTCTGGGCCGTCTTGCCAGCCTCTGTAACAGGTCCCTGCATGTCCCTCCTTCAAAAGGCAGTGAGCTCCTTAGAACCAGCAGACATCTCAGAGGGTGACATCCTACAGTCACAGATGTACCAGCCCCAAACCACTACACAGCAAAAGCAGTGGGATGATATCACTTAATCCTAAATGACAGTAAAGTGCTACTCACCCTGATGCCGGTCTGGTTCTGCGTGCCCTGGAGACAGAGGCAGGCAGATCTCTGTGAGTTCAAGGCCAACCTGATCTACATAATGAGTTCCAGGACAGCCAGGGTTATATAGAGAGACCCTGCTCAAAAATCCAAAAGGAATATTCTGTAAGTAGTAGATATAGCCTAACAAACCTGCTGATTTCGGTGTGCATTAGAAACTGTTCATTAACTACAGTAGCTAAGTTTTCAGTCTTGTTTTTGCTCCTACAAAATATGCATCATATTTACCTTTTTCCCCTTGAAGCAGATTCTCAGTATATATAGAGCCCTGTCTGGCCTACAGCTTGCTATGTAGACAAGGCTGGCCTCTAACTCAGGAAGCCTCCTGCCCTCTGCCTCTGGAATCCTGTGATCAATGGCTTGTGCCACCAAGCCCTGCTAGGCTTTCTGCCTTTGTTACATGTCATGGTGTACTGGTGTGATGTCCGAGGCCTCACACAGTACCCGGTATAAAGTAGGAGCTGGGTCTCCTCACACAGTACCCGGTATACAGTAGGAGCTGGATCTCCTCACAGCCACTGAACAGCCTCATTACTGAGCGAACCACAAGAAGCCTTCCGTTTCCTAAGCTCGTCATCACAGCCAAGGAGGAAACACCCGCTCTCCTCCCTCTTGGGGGACACTGATGTCACAGTTCATGCTGAGGCGCTCCCTAACTCTTGAGTCTCATTGACATTTGCCTTGTGTGTATGTACTGGTACTTGGTGCACCCACCACGATTAGGGTTTGGAGGGTGGAAGGAATCAGCCCTCTCCTCTCACCAAGGAGGTTCCAAAGTGACAGCTGAGCCAAGGTTCCTGTTTTGTTTCTTTAAGACAAACTCTTTTTTTCAGTCCAAGCACTGAAACTTACTAAGTAGCCCTGGCTGTTCTCAAATTCTAGACAAGTCTCCTGCCTCAGCCTCCAAGGGCTGAAGTTATAGACAGGAGCACATAACACCACATCTGTCATCACATCTGTCCCCTGGTGTTTACCCCCAAAGAGATTTTTTTTTAATTAAAACCTCAGGGGTAGGAGGGCTGAGGAGAAGGCCCAGTGGGTTCTAAGCGTGAAGAACTGAGATGAAATCTTCAGCACACGAGTACAGTGTTGGCCGTGGCTATGTGTACCTGTAACCCAAGTGTGCCAGGGTAGAGGCAGGCACATCCTAGAAGCTCCTGAGGTGGAGAGAGGCCAAGGCCAGTGCAGAAGCTCACTGGCCGGCTATCCTAACGGACATAGCAAGCTAGTTTAGTGCGAGAGCCCGTCTCTGTGTACACACAGATAAACACATTTTAAAAACAAAGCAGGGCCTTGCTGGCTTTCAAGAGACAATTAAACATTGGGGAAAATACGGCTAACAGTTCAGTGTAGCGCTGTCCGCCAGGCCTGACAGCTTGGGTTCTGTCTCCTCAGTTCACATGGTAGAAAGAGAACTGACGCCCAGAGCTGTCCTCTGACCTTTATTTGGTGTGGCCTGCACATAGCTGTGTGCACACACACACATGCATGGACAACTAAATTAATGTAATCTTCTGTCTCTTTGGACAAAATACATGAAACCATGGATTTTAGACACTGAATGTGCAACAGCCCAGAATACTGATCCCTGAGAGGGGAAGTTAGTGAGGAACCTTTAAGTGCCCAGCGGCACACAGTGGGACAGCAGGGGCTGCTGCACAGAGAACACCCTCTGAAAACCTGCAGTGCCTCTTTTTTCCTGTTATTTAAGGGGGTGGGGTGGGGAGGAAGTTCCTGGGGATTGGACATAGGACGTCCTAAACTCCTAATGCATTCTAGGTAAATGTTCTACTGCTGAGTAATCCTGTCTCTATCTGTTAATTACCCACAAGTCTTAGGAACCACCCAAAGGATTACAGCCAGCTACACATAAAGCTCACTCCTAACACATATAATTCATGGGGCATGAAGTGAAGTACTCAGAAGGGCCTCAGTCCAGATTGGAATTAAATTAACCCTCTATTAAAAATTAACAAGAGGCTGGTGAGATGGCTCAGCAGGTAAAGGTACCGGTCTCCAATCTCCAGAACCCACACAGTGGAGAAAATCCACAATGGATTTTCTCAAGCTGACCAATAGCTGACACTCATTTTTATATATTTATATTTATATATAATATATATATATATATTACATATATATATTATATATATAATAATATAAATAATAATAAAATAAAATTAAGAAAGCGTGAGCTGGGACTGTGGCTCAGGGTTCCCCAGCACCGTGTAACCTTTGGGTGGAGGCGCACACCTGTGATCCCAGCGCTTTGGAGGTGGAGGCAGAAAGATCAGTTCAAGACCATCCTCAGCTTCATAGCAAACTCAAGGCCAGCCTGCTTTACCCCAGATCCTGCCTAAAAGGGATGCAAAATAGCTCAATAGGTAAAGTTGCCTATCAGTCCCCAGGGCACGCCTGAGGACCTAAGATTGACCCCAGAACCTACTTACGGGCAGGAGGAGTGAGCTCATGTCCAGAGACTCCTTAACCTCCACAGATGCGCCATGGCCCACATATTTCTACATCAGGCACACATGCAGTTTAAAATGTTAAAGCAGAGCCAGGTGTGGTGGTGCACGTCTTTAATCCCTCCCAGAACTCAGGAGGCAGAGGCAGGAGGATGTCTGAGTTAGAGGCCAGCCTGAACTACACAATGAGTTCCAGAATAGCCAGAGGTCTACCTGTCTCAAAAACAAACAAATAAAACTTAAAAGCAGGCAGGCATGGCAGTGAATGCCTTTAATCCTAGCACTCTAAAGGCAGAGGTAAGCAGATCTCTGTAAGTTCAAGACCAGCCTCATCAACATAGTGAATTCCAGGACCCTATCTCAAAAAAAAAAAAAAAATTAAAAAGATCAAAATGTTAATGTTATCTTTTTAGTAAATCCCTGCACCCTAAACCAAAAGGTCATTTATATGGATATACAAGTGCCCAGCACCTGCGTCTGGAGAGATGGCTTAATGCTTAAGGGCACCGGTTGCTCTTGCAGAGGACCCAAGTTTAGTTCTAAGCTCCCACAGTGATGGCTTACAACCCCTGTAACTTCTAAGGACCAAATGCCCCTTCTGGTCTCCTGTAGTGCCAGGTACTCACAACAAGCAAAATTCAGCCAAAATACTATGCACAACAGTAGTTTTTTAATTTAAAAAAAATACTCATCACCTGGTAATATAAATTTAACATGTACAGATGTGAGGCCCACTGTGTTGGCCCTTGTCTGCAGTCCCAGCTACTCAAGGAGGCTGAGGCAAGAAGATCTCTATGAGTTAAAGGCCACCCTGGTCTACAGAGTTCCAGGACAGCCAGGACTACACAGAGAAACTATCTTGAAAAACCAAGAAAGGAAAAAAAGGAAGAGACATTTGTCAGGCATTCAGTCAAACCTGAAGAGAAAGCAGCGAGAGCTTAAAACCTTAGAGAGGCTGGGGCAGCCCTCAGTGAGAGAGCATGCATAGCAAGTCCAAGGTCATGGTTTCCATCTGCAGCACCGCAGAACGGCGAGGCCACAGAGGATTAAAGAAAAAGACCCATTGTAAGCACAGACCTGAGGTACATCTTCAAATACCCCAAAAGCCAAGCTCAGTGCCTCCCTCACACTTGTAGCCCAGAGACAGACAGATCCCTGCATCTTTGGCCAGCCAGCCTAACTACTGGACAAGCCTTAGGACAGTGAACAATGCTATCTTAAAAAAAAAAAAAAAAAGGCAGACAGCATCTGAGCAACAACACCCGTGGTTATCCTCTGTCCCCACACACCGTAGGAGAGCACCCATACACACCTGTGAGTGTACCCCACACAATTCAAAACTTCTAGACATGAAAACAGTGTTTGAAGATAAAAATATGGACTGGAGAAATGGCTCAGCGGTTAAGAGCACTGACTGCTCTTCCAGAGGTGCTGAGTTCAAGTCCCAGCAACCACATGGTGGTTCACAACTATCTGTAATAGGATCTAATGCCTCTTCTGGTGTGTCTGAAGACAGCTACAGTGTATTCATGTAAATTAAATAAATAAATAAATAATCTTTTAAAAAAAGAAAGATAGTTACAGTGGGCAGAGTGCCAGGACTGTAGCTCAGCTGGCAGAATGTCTGTTTAATGTTCTCTAATGGGGTTCATACCCAGTACCACGTGAGCCAGATGTGGGCGTGCACACCTGTAATCCCAGTTCTTTGGAAGGGGAAGCAGAATCAGAGGATCAGGTCATTGTGGGTTACAAATTGAATTTGGGTCCAGCCTGGTCTACTTGACATTCTTATCAAAAAAAAAAAAAAGACAGGGAAGGAAATAAACAAGAGAAACCTGGGTGAGTCTAGCAGATGAGACTGTGCAAAAGAAGACATGACACAGGGTTCTAAATTTGATTCCCTGGCCCCACCCAAAACAAAACAACAAAACCCAAAACCAGATGGCAAAATAAGGGAGGGAAATAGTTCCACTCACCTTTAGATTGCAAAGTTCACCTGGTGAAGAAGTTGAAATTCCATTTTATGGCCTTCCAAGGCCGTGCATTGCTTGTCCTCAGACCCTTATCCCCACCCTTGGGGAAAAAAAAAAACCCACCCAGAAACCAAGGAAGAATCCCAAGTGTGCCTGCCTGGGAGGGCCCAGGCTCGGCTCCCACACAGTGGGAAGCCAAAACCAACACGTGGGCCACGAAGTGCACACATAACACACGCATACTAACCAAGTGCATTAGCTAACTGAAGATTTAGTTAGAACAGAGCTAGACAGAAGGCTCGGCCCTCAAGAGTGTTTAGCTGCTCTTTCAGAGGACCCAGGTTCAGTTCCCAGCACGCACTTGGCAGAGATCTGTAACTCCAGTCCAAGGGATCCAGCACTCTTCTGGCCTCCTCAGGCACCAGGTGCACACACGGTACACATACATACTTGCAGGCAAACACTCATACACATAAAATAACAGTAAATCTTGATTAAATTGGGGCAGAGGTTTTGTTGTGCTTTTAGTGTAAGGCGTTAACATGTGGCAGCCAGAGGACAGCTTTAGTTGGCTTTCCCTTTCCACACTGCTGTGTGCTGTGTGGATCAAGCTCAGGTCACCAGGCTTGTGTGGCAGATGCCTCACCCACTGAGGCCTCTCACAAGCCCTTTGGTTGTAGTTTGAGATAGGATCTCTCTATGTAGCTTTAGCTGGCCTTGAACTCACAGAGATCCACCTGAGTCTCCCGAGAGAGTGCTGGGAGTGCACGTATGTGCCACCACTGCCAGCTGTGGCCCTTTAAAAAGTAGAATTCTCAGGGTCCCCTGACTAGGAAGGATCATGGCATTCTACCTGCAGACCAGAGAGCGTGGCCTGCCTGGTTGGGCTGTCTTGACAAGTGTCATTAGTTCGGTAGAGGAGACTATACCCCAACTTTAATTCATCTTATAGTGTAAACTTGGTTAGTTAGGGGTACAATGGTCACTGAGTGCCCTGGCCTCGCCCCCATTGTCAAATACGTGTGTATAATTGTTCTGTTAGGACCTGAGTAGCTTGTCACTTCAGACTCTGAGGTAACAAACAATCTCAGTGTTTGAAGTGCTAGTGGGAGAGACCTCGTGGGTGGCTGGCGTTGAGTTTCCCCTCACAGGATCTGTCAAATAGAGGAGCTAGGTAAGGATGTCAGGAGGGAGAGGGAGAGGTATGGACATATTTTGTGGGGGGGAGGGAGGAAGGTTTTTCTCATGTGTTTTTCTGTGTGTGTGTGTTTGTGTGTATGTAGTGTGTGTGTGTAGACTGGAGGTCAACTTTGGGTGTCAGTCCCCAGGAGTCACCCACTTCATTTTTTAAGATAGGATCTTTCACTGGGAGCTTATATGCTGAGATGGCAAGTCATTGAGTGCCAGGTATCCTCCTGCCTCTGCACGCCAGGATTGGGATTACCATGTGTGCCACCATGCTCATCTTGTTACATGGGTGCTAAGAATTAAACTCTTTAACCCGTGAGCTATTCCCTAAGCAACCCCCATTCACATTCTTCTTAATCGGTTTGTATTAGAGCCTTAGACACCGTGGTTTTGGTGATGCTAACGATCAAACCTAAGCCTCACATGTGCCAGACCTCTGAGCCCAATCTTCAACTTTAAAAGTGAAGTGTAGAAGGAGCAGGCATGATCACGCATGCTCTGAATCCCAACACTCTCAGGCAGAGGCTAGGGGGTCTACGCAATGAGTTCCAAACCATGGAGAGATACATCGTGAGACTCAGTCTCAAAAAAAGAAAAGAAAAAAAAGTTTATGAGGATACAAGGATTCTTCATTTGATAGCCATGTCGAAGTAAAGAAATAATATATACTTTGTAGGCCGAAAGCTACATCATAATTGGACAGTTTATTCCGTGTGATTGTGACGTCTGGGAGGTGTGGTTTATAATGACAGGAGCTGTGGCTAATGCCTGTTATCAGGACATGTCTTCTGTTTTGTGGCATTTGTTTGAGGCAGGTTTGTATGTAGCCTAGGCTGTCCTGGTACTCATTAGGTAGACCAGGCTGTCCTTAAAACTGCGTCAGACCTTCTGCCTCTGCCTCCCAAGGGGTGAGAATACAGATGTCACCATGCCTGGCTTGTGTAACGGATCGACATATCCATTTGATCATAGTTTTCCTGTTTCCTTCCCAGTCTTGTTTCCAGAAGTCATGTGTGCAGGAACATTGGTGCCAGTATGACCTCAAATGACTCACGCCTGGGTCCTAGAGAGCCCATTTCTCATGGCTGGCTGCTCTTAGCTTCAGCGGCCAGCGGCCTCTTCTGCTTCACTTCTCACGCTCTCCTTCCTTCCCTCACTCATCCTTTCTCCTCACCCCAAGCTCTGCTCAGTGGGTTGTAATCAGCCCAGTCACTCTGCAAGCCAGCGAATCCAGCCACCCCCAGGAGAGTCCCACATCAGGAAACTTACCCTTCCACGCTCTTGTAGAGAAAGTGCCCTTCCCCGTGGCAGGAGGGAATTCCACAACTATTAGGCCTTGTGATTAGTTTGGGGCAACTAATGGGAGAAGGAAGTTTGAACAGAGAAAAATCTCTCCGTAAGACTCGTCCTCCCTCTGCCGTCGCTGGGCACGCCCCTCCTCTGGGCATCTCTACAGGATTTCATCCCTCCGTCCAACTGCCGTTCACAACTGCCCTTCCAACCGCTCCAGAACTCTTGGCCCTGGCGTTCTGTGATGTAAATTATTCCACGCATGGCTTGAAATGGGTGAGAAGCAGGGTTGCCAGGTGTCGGATCACTAGTGTAAGTTGACTGGCTCTCGGGGGAGAACCACTCCTGGAATTTGTTCAGTTGTTACAGTCTGGGCCAGAGCTATGCTGGCCATGCTTCTGGCTGCTGCGGGCAGGGAGAGGGAGCTCCGAGCTGCAGTGGGACCAACTTGTGCTGCAGTTTCTACTTTAAGCATTCCTGGTCTAGCTATGGACTGTTCGGCATTGAATTTAGACAGTATTGCTGCACTGGGAAGCGCCCAGGCCCCACGAACAGAGCCAATATGGCCTGCAGCACAGGGCCTCTTGATCTGTCCCCAAATGTGGGGAGAGCCCGCTCTTTGCCTTCCTAGAGGTCACCAAAATACATTGAGAAATCGGAATTGCTCTCAGTGTTTAGAAGCATCCAGTCACAACACAGAAGGACTCCAGAGTCTGAGAGCTTGTTTAAAGCAAAATTTTCTCTGTGCCCTTGCTCATTCTACTTTTGATGGCATCCCTCATCCTTCATGGTCCTCTTAGGAGTCTGCACGTGAGAGGAGACTGCAGCTACCTTAGATGTGTCTAGAGTCTTTGACCTCTAAGTTGAAAACTGATTTATATTGAAAACAATTTAAGTCAAAAACTTATTCAAGTAACTGTTAATTTTATATTTTTTAACCTTTATTTTAATTGGCTTTGTTTTTGACATGGGGTCTCATGTAGCCCAGGCTGGCCTCAGCCTTGTCATGTAGACAAGGGTAGCCTTCACTTCCTGATCCTCCTGTCTCTGCCTTCCAACTCCTGGGATCCAGGTGTGTGTCAGCATGCCTGACTTGCTTGCTTGGTTATTTGTGTATTTACTTATTTATGAGCTGGGGTCTTGCTGTTGCCCAGGCTAGCCTTGAATTCTTAGACTCAAGCTCCCTTCCCTACTCAGTCCTACCTGAGTAGCCAGGGGTACTGGCCACAGTGTTTTTCAAATGGCAAACTTGAGAACTAGAGATAGCTCCCACGATGGCAGTTCCTCTGCAGAGGGAGGCTCAGCCTGCGCGGCTCCACCACATCCACGCTGCTGCCCGCTCTGCTCAGACCCACTGTCTTCTTTCCTTGCAGTTGTCATGGATGATGACGATGACTCCTGTCTCCTCGATCTTATTGGGTAAGATGCCCCGTGGAACCCAGGGTGGACCACTTGTGTGAGGCGTGAGGGACAAAAGAGCTCAGTAGCTATCTTAAGCTTCTGGGCTTTTAAAATAAAAAGCGATAATTCACCAAGGGTACAGCGCTGGGACAGAGGTAGTTTTACACACGGTCATAACTCAGAAATCCATTCCTTTTGGTTTTACTTGTTATTTTTTAGTAAGTCTCAGGATGCCAGGTCAGGGTGTTGCTTAGTTTTAGCATTCTCACCAAGCAAGGACAGGGTCCTGAGTTTAGTCCCTGGGACTGAAGCAGTAGGTGCTTCCGGGAGACAAAAATGTAGAAAATGGTTTAAGATGGGGAGATTTTACTCAGGGTAGTATGTCGTTTCTTTTTGCCTTATTAAACTATCAACAACTATTTAAGTATAAGTAGCAGTATTTACTTGTTTCCCCTCTCTCTTCTCTTTCTCTTCTAGAGACCCACAAGCATTGAACTATTTTCTGCACGGACCTAGCAGTAAATCGGTAAGTGACAGACAAGTGTCTCAGGCTGGCTTGGCTTTTGTTTCTCCTTGCTCTGCAATAACCCCCGTGTTGAATTCGCCCCTTTGCAGAGCGGCGATGACGTGACGAACGCAGGGTATTCTGCAGCCAATTCTAATTCGATTTTCGCCAACTCCACGGTAAGTGTTGAAAACAGAACCTGAAGCCTTTCTGTCTCAAGGAAGCCTTGCAAGAGAGGCTTTAATCACCTTTGTAGAGTCATAACCTCACCTGAGAATCATTACCTCACCTTGCAATCGACAGGAGAGGAAAGACCTGTATGTCAGTGTTCCTTTTGTCATAGAATCGGGCTCTTAAGATACCCACCCTGCCAGTTTCTTCTTGTTTTTAACATTCATTTGTTTTATGTATGTGTGGAGGAGGGTTTACATATGTGCATGTGTATGTTT